>JADBJO010004998.1:80000-90000 GCA_016801955.1 Conus betulinus
ACCCAAGCAGAGCCAAAATGCTGCCAAACACACCTGACAGACACATTCACTACCACAGCTCTAGACACACTCCTCGTACAGCCCCTGCCCCCTCCAGTAGCTAGGAATTCGGCCCTGCCTGTGTATCAAATCACCCGACGGCTCAACAATCTGGCATTTCAAAAGACGCCAAAACATTACGGTTCGTGACTTACAATGTGGAAGGTATGTCAACAGTATATTCATGAGGTTCGCTCTTTTGTGTCTGTTTATAATTTCATTCTTATCGTTGAAACTTTTTCAGATTCCTTCCCAAGTCACTTCTTTCCTTATCATGGTGTATATATTTCACCTGGTATTCAAGTTTCTGATTCCGTTACCGCTAGACTGTCCGGTGGAATTGCACTTCTTGTCAAGAAAAAGCTGACTAGATTTATTACACATATCACAATTGAATACGACACCTGCTTGGTTTCTCAAGATATCGAAACTACTAGCGGGTTTTTATTATGATTGTTTCTTGATTGTGTTTCTGTGTGCTGATGGAGACCAGCAGCAGCTGGCCGAAAATTTCCCTAAGGTAAATTTTTATTAACATGAACAACCCGGAGTCGGAAAGTGTCTTTGCTCAAATGTTTCTTGATTGGTTTGTATATCCCATCTTCAAATAGTGTTTATCATGCTGAAACTGAAATTGATAATGGTTTATGTTTTTTGGATAACTGTATCGCCGATTTATTTGAAGAACATGGGCGAACTACCTCTCATTGTTTTTGGAGATTTGAATGCCAGAACAGGCAATGGTACTGTTTCTGACTTCTCCATAGACGACTTTATTGGTGAAAATGCAGAGGATTCGAAGCTGTGTACAAGATTTCGTAGGGAGTCAGAGGATGGTGTTACAAATGAATTTGGTAAATATTTACTCAAATATGTGATCAGTATAACCTGATTATAATGAACGGACTTGCTTTGGGTGATTGGGTGATGAGGGAGGAAACTTCACTTACATTGCCTATACTGGATGTAGTGTTATTGATCATTTTATTGTAACGGCATGTATATTTCCTGCGGGTTCATATTTAAACGTTATTCCCAGAACTGAGTCAAAGATATGCCTGTAGAGAAGTTGTTAAAGTACCAAAGGCCATTGAATTGAAACCCACCTCGACCCATTCTACGATAAGTAAAGTTACTAAGTTTGTGTGGAAAAATGAAAAGAAACATGATTATTGTGCACTGTTAATGATAATGTTGTTAAGAAACTGATTGGAGATGTTAGTAGTAATTAAATAGATCTTGATATTGATGCATCATTAGCTTCATTCATTGGTGATCTCAAGATGGCTGGAAAAAGTATGTTAAAAATGTTGAGGGTAGATAGTTTCAGACAAAAACCATGGTTTGACATAGAATGTGCAGAAAAAAAGACGTGAAGTACGTAAAGCTTTACGAACATTTTCGCAGAGTTTGCGACAGTATTGTAAAAAATGATGTTGACAATGATAGTAAAAAGCTAGAAGTAACATATTACAGATATATGTATGTGATTTCGAGGAGACAGTATAGAAATCTGCTCAGCGTTAAGAGGTCTGAACATAAACACTCAATTCTAGATTCGCTTGTGAATAGTGGTGGCGATCCTAAACGTTTTGGGGGAACTGTTAAATCTGTTCTTATATCTAAAGAATTAAAGCGTAAGCACTGTCAATATACAAAGGATGTTGACCAGTTTCGCCATATATGATGGTATTTGGGTTTTTTGGGACTCACGCCAGTAAACGTTTACAAGCGAATAAATGAACTGCTTCTATAGGCTTGTATTTCGTTAAGCCCCAGAGCTCAGCAGCATATAACATGGGCTTTACTTGACAATCAAACAATTGCTTTTAAATATTGACATATCCATTTTCTTCTAAAGCCCACGTCCTTTTAGAATTGTCTGTAGCTTCTTGTTTTGCCCGCCTAATATAATATATCACATTCTTCTAATGCGGTATCAAAAGCCATCCTAGTACCGAGTGTAAAACCAAGATATGTATAACTGGTAACTGACGCCACTTTCCTCCCTTTGCAATACCACTGTTCAACTTAAATATATATGACCCCCCCCCCCCCCCCCCCCCCCCCCCCCCCCCCCGTCTAAAAACATTTATTTTAGTCTTATCAAAGTTTACTGTTAAATCTAAAGTGTCGCCGGTCTTCTGTAAATTATTTGGCTGATTTTGGACACCACTGAGTGCAGAAGAAAACAGAACAATATCATCTTAAAAAAAAAAAAAAAAAGAAGAAGAGAAGAAATGTTTATTTTAAACCAGGTAAAAACTGAAATCCATGTTTTCCGTTTTTGGTTACATTTTCAGCTACTTCAGTTATTAACAAAGAAAACAATAATGGTGACAACAGACAGCCCTGTTTAACCCCTGAAGGACAAAAAAAAAAAAATTCAGACATCTATGGGCCCCAGCGAACACAGCTTTGGACAGAACTGTACATTCTTTTCAACATTCTAATTATTTTTGTAAAGGTTTGAACTTTTTGAAGTAGTTTCCACAGCATGTCACGATCAACTGTATGCTCGAATGCTTTCTTGTAATCAATAAAAACCACATACAGTTTTCTACTTTTATGACCATACAAATAAGACTTAATTATTGAAACAAGCGTAAAAATAATCTACAGTGGAGCATTGTTTATGGAACTCAGCCTGTTCTTCACTTATTTTTTCCTTCCTCTTCTGCCCACTTATACAATCTTTGGTTCGACACAGATGCAAACACCTTACTAACAATACTTAGGAGAGAGAGATACCTCTAGTTTTCAGGGCTTAAAAAATCTCTTTTTAAAGTAATGGTACATAACTGATCTAGTCGAAGACAAAGGGAAATAACCATTCTCATACATCCGGTTAAACAGCTTTGTTAGAAAAAGTGTTATAACAGGTTCGGCTGTCTTCAGGAATTCACCACATATGTAATCTAATCCCGATGTTTATTATGTTTTTGTTTTTTTTTTGTTTTTTTTATCCCATGGCGCACTTCACATTCTGTTATCATATTATCTAAGTCGGGAACGCAAACAAACTGTTCTTGTATATTTCATCCAATTCCTCGTTCTCTCTTATGGCACTGCTTGCTTCGCGATAATCAGGGGAAATAATCTTTTTCTAAATTTGCTTTCCACATTTCGATAGGAATGGAAGGCCGATCAGCATTTTTTTTCTTTTAACATTTCGTATTGTTGACCAAAACGTACATGAATCATTTTCATTATTTATTAAAAGTCTCAAAGACCGATCTTCGACATTTTTTCCGTTTCTCTTTTCAAGTATTTTGATAATCTGTCCTTTTCCGTGTATATGAACTGTGGTCTGTAGCGCGCTTGGTACGCGTGCAGCGAGCAAGTGTTCTGCCGGCTATGCGTTTTCTTTTGCAGACACACTTTGTCAAACCACGGCTTAGCTTTCCGCGAACCTGTCACAGACCCGCGAACCTGTCACAGACCTAACTGTTTTTTGCATGCATTGCCAAGCTCTTAACAACATACACGTAATTTTTTCAACGGCCAAGTCTACATTACTTTCAATCTCATTCGTGCAGTCCACAAGCATGGCAGTGCTAACAAACATGCTGGCTTTGTTTGCGTCCCACATAATTTTCTGGAAAGACTCGTGATATCCTCCAATATCAGTTTTGTTTACACATTTACACCACAAAGAAAAGACAATGGCAGACGTTGGGATTCCACCCTTTGCTCCTCATTAAAGGATTATACACTGGGCAACACCTTAACAGAACACAAAAAACAATGACGCTGTTTCCACGTTCAGATAAAAAAAAAAAAAGTAAAGTAAAATGACCTCTTCTGTCTCTATCATAAAAACCCATTCAGTGGTGTTAACTCAAACGTAGACTTGCCCAAACAGTTAGTAACATTGTCCATAGACTTTCTCACATAGCATCCATTGCTTTCACCCGCAGACATCACTTCCATTTCACTGACTTCCAGACTCCAATCTCCAATTCGGGTATTGAAGTCACCGGCTAAAACAAGATGAACATCTTCTCTTTTGTCATATATTTCAAGATTAAACTGTTCCAGCATCTCTAAATTGTTCTTAAATTCTTTTTGTTTGTAACAATCACCATTCAATGGGTTGTTATACAAGCCAACAGGCAAAATATCCTTGTCAATACTAACAGGTGTTTTGCACAGTTTTACTCAAACAATGTAATCCATCCCAGAATCAACGGCTTGTATAAACTGCTCCAAAAAATTTATTTACTAATGATATAGTCCCTCCCGATCTTCGACCCATCATAGACAACTTCATACCAGGACTATGATCAATGAAATCTTTGAAGTGTATTGAAAAATCAAAACACGGAAATATGTTTCAACAAGACCCACAATATCAAAAGACGTAATATAATTAGTAAAGTCTGGATCTGTCAGCTTCTAAAGAAGCCCATCAACTTTCCAAGAAATGCAAGGATAATCATGATTATCTTAATTTTCAGCATGACTGTTACATGTAGGCATTTGAGCGTGTGTGTTTGTGTCGTATGTAAAGGAACGTGAACCAGGGCGTCGGCCTAATCTTCTTCTTCCCCTTTTTTTTTTTTTTTTTTTTTTTTTTTTTTTTTGTTTTGTTTGTTTGTTTTTTGTTCCTTGCTGAGGGAGAGCGACAAGCACGTGCAGCGTCACGTAGACTGGTTTGCCCAACGTTTGCCTTCCCCTTCTGTCCACTGAGAGAAAACGCTTTCAGCACTGACAGGCGGTGGGGAAAAGTGGGAAGGGGGTGGGAGGGAGAGGGAAGGGGTGGAAGGGAGCGGGAAGAGGGTGGAGGGGAGTGGCGGCGCGGGGGTGGTCGCGGGGAATCCCCTTCAGCTGTGGCTGACTCGTTTGAGGCGGCGTGGCAGAGGCAGGGAGATTCCCGTTGTTGACAGGTCTTGGGGGTCTCCGGGGCAGGAACAGGGGAAACTCCTTTGTTTCTGGCAGAGTGCTGATCACCGGGAGGAGCAGGGCTATGGGATACTCCTGATGTCGTGACACTGTTCAGGCTCCCCTCTGTGCTTTTTTTTGAAACGCAGAGGCTTCACGATGTGGCTTTGCGTGCAGTTTTCCCTTCAGGAAAACTGCGAATTTCCCCTCCTGCCTCAGCTCTGTCAGCTGTGCTGATTGTCCACGGGTCAGGTCCTGTGCCACAGTCAGCTGGTCGCGTTTCATCTCTGCCTGAGCGTCCCCCCCCCCCCCCCCCCCCCCTCACCCCCCCACGCACATCTTTGAAACTTGACGATCACAGGGCGTGGTTCAGCACTGGCACCTCAGGGTTTTCCGGGTTTATGAGCACGTTCTATGACATCATCAGACCACCTCGACTTGGTATGTATGTTTGTAAATGTTTGTTACAACTTCAGCACACGATTCAGACCCCTCATCTTTGATTCCGGAATGCCAAAGAACTTTGCTTTGTTGCGCCTTGAGAAACGTCCTAACGTATCGATCTCCTCTTGCAAAGCAATTACTGTCTCACGTAGCTCCACCTGTTCTTTCTTCAGATCGTCAATGTCTTCACTATTCTGTTTCACTGCTTGACCAACTCTCTAACTAAGCGTGAAATAGTTTCCTCCACTGCAATCTGCCTGTTCTCTATCTTCTTCAGACTGTCTCCATGGCAGTTCACAGTCTCAGAACACTGACTTTCTAACTTCTTCTCTAAATCAGAGAATGTTCCCAGGATCAAGTCAATTTTCTCCTCCATGGGTCCTGGCCAGGGTGCCGGTGCACATCGTTCGACAGCAGGACCTTCCTGAATTCAAACAGGTAAATGACAAGGGTGACGGCAGCAGTGCAATACCCAGGTAGATAAGCAGCTAAGGGTGTTTCATTTTTTTCAAACACAGAAGGCGAAGAAAAAGTTCCAAAACGAACAGCAGGTTGAAAGCGGGGTTACTGGTTGGCTTTTGCCAGGCAGTTGAACAATTCTCGTGCAAGACGCACAGAATTGCCAGAGACAACAACACGCAGAGGCGGGCCAGCAACTCATTTCTTGTGGATACAATATTCTCACGTGCACGAAAGAGTCTGTATCAGAAAATGGCTTACAAATTCTCTGTCTTCCAGCACAAATTCGAACACAAAAATGTCCTATTCTAGCCCTCCACAGTTCCAAAAGAGATCATTCTGCTTGATATTCATGACACATAATTCCACAGAAACCTAATTAAAACACTGAATTGTACACACTCCTGTCCAAAACAGGTAAACAACTTGATTTTTCTTAACTGGTCGCACATGACATCCTATACAGTCGCCATCTCGAACGTGACAGCGAGCAAGCGAGCGAGCGAGCGAGAGAGAGAGAGAGAGAGAGAGAGAGAGAGAGACACACACACACACACACACACACACACACACACACACACACACACACACACACACACACAACAGACAGACAGACAGACAGACAGACAGAGATCCGTTGTCTCCAATCACGGAAACAAAGCTTTGTTCATTGTTCCAAACTATCGATGGTTAATGTGTAATCTTGCTTTAACTGCACGAGAAAACTGCATGGCATTATCTTGATTCACTCAGTTTGCCACACTATGCTGAAGGACAGTACCTACTTGTTGCACCGTGTCGTATAATATCTGGGAACCGTGATATCTGGGAACGCGTTCCCAGATTTACCGTGATATCTGGGAACGCGTTCCCAGATTTCCTGAACTTCCAAGCGTGAAATCTGGGAACTGGTGTGAAATGTGGGAAAATCATGCCAAGAAATTAATGAAAAAAATAGTGACGAGAAGGCCAAAGATCTCAGTTGCACCTAAATCAATTGTTTCCTACCTTATCTCGAAAATCCATTCTTTTTTCGTCTTCTTTCTGCCCTTCTGAGCTCTGAAAGACCACGTTCCCAGCTATCGTGGGCCTTCCCAGATATCACAGTACCTTTTGGGAACGCGTTCCCCCCAAAAATCTGTGATATCTGGGAAGTTTTCCCAGATATCACGTTCCCAGATTTCACGCGACACCCGGTCGTCACGGGTTTTACCAAGTGAATTGTTGTTGAAACGTCCTGAATGTACCCCTATCAGCAATCAGTATACAATGGTCCTCAGCTTTAAGTATTTGGCTTCCACGTAAACTATTAAGCGAATGCAAGGGCGAACTGGTCATTTCTGATAAAGTTACACTCTGGTGAAATTTCCGTCTTTGATTAGGGAAAGTAACTGTTAACTGAAACAAATACTTCTGTACATTCTCAGCTGCAAAACGTACGCCCATTTCGGATTATATTATACGTGTAATTATGCTTGTTTGAATGTACGGTAAATCTTACAAATCTTACTAATAATCAAATTACATTTTATTTTGTTTTATGGTCACCCATACCTGCGTACGTATTTGCAACTCTGCCCCATCCTTTTTTTTCCTCACACCACACACACACACACACACACACACACACACACACACATGCACACGCGCGCGCGCGCGCGCACGCACGCACGCATGCATGCGCGCATGAACGCACGCACGCACGCGCCACACACACACACACACACACACACACACACACACACACACACACACACACAACGCACGCACCCACACACACACACACACACACACACACACACACACACACACACACACACCAATGCAAAGGGAAAAAAAACAAGTACGTGATTTGATCAGAAACAGTCCTAAAGCCATCTAATTATTATTCAATTCACATTTGTTATTGCTTTAGCATGTGCTCACTCACAAATTCCTTTTATACTAGGACCTTTTTTTACATTTAAACATAACGGCAATAAAGCCTTGATTCAAATCACCTCTCTCTCTCTCACCACCAGAAAAAGGGGCATTTTTCTCCTCAACGATGATTTCCATCGAACCCATAGGCGAGTATGAAAGAAATACTACACTTCATTAAATATCCATAGAAAAATCGTATTATGCAATGAATTAAGATGTAAACTTGC
Organism: Conus betulinus; assembly: GCA_016801955.1. Taxonomy (NCBI): domain Eukaryota; kingdom Metazoa; phylum Mollusca; class Gastropoda; order Neogastropoda; family Conidae; genus Conus; species Conus betulinus. Next base: position 87,977 of record JADBJO010004998.1, read on the forward strand.
TTCAGTGACTTGAGGCATATTTCTTTTGATCAGAGAGCTTCGACAATTAAATCTGAGGCCATTCCAATTAACATATTCCTCTTTCTTACTCTTTCAGCTTAATCGAGGATTTACATACGTAACTGATATCAACCAAAGGATTACTTCACGTCAATCATAAAACTCACTGGATTAGTGACGTATCTCTCCAAACGGACGCAAAATAACTTTTAAAAAATCTTTCTGGTCGTTACGCCAAGGTTCGGTGAGTGAATGCGGATAGTGCATTCTGCACGTGCCGCATTTTTCACCTAAAGCTTTACAGCACGTGACTTCCTCTCGCTGTGTGTAGCTGTTTCCCGATGTGGTCTTTGATTCCAGCTATCTCAATGGAGACTTCTTAACGATTAACCCCTAACAGTTTTCTTAACAGTTTCCCTAAAAATGACAGAAATTCTGGATCACCGAGAAATTCGAATGTTCGTGTTAGATATGTGTTTTTCAGCCGGAAGATTATCGGGCCAGGATACCATTCTTGGGGCGTGATCTATTCGTTGTCTGTTATGCATCTACCGTGATATCACGGTGGTACGACTGACGGGTAAAGCGCGGCCGTTTTTCATCAACCATCCTATCACCCAACGCAGTAAATCAGGTAAGGAGATTCTATCATTTAGCTAATGGTCGATGATATATCAATGTCGAAGGTAGAAACCGAGAAATATCATTTTCTAACACAACGTGACCGTGAACCAAGATCGTCAACTGAATGGAGAAAGCAAGAGACGCTGAAAATAACTGACCGCGTTTTCTCACAGGACCTAAGATTGTCTATTTCACTGTGCCTCCACATACTGTTAATAAATCCAGAGGCCCTAATATTTTAACAGCTAAAACCTTTCATACAAAGCATGAATTAGCTTCCAAACCAGCCTCCTGTTCGCGTTGTTTGCAGCCAAACTACCGAGTATGTCACTGAAGAAATCGTATGCAAATAGTGCAAGCAGCGAGGGCGCAAAGGAGGGGACGCAGTTGATTAAATGTCCGAGACACAGAAGATGAACAGATTGACTGATAAACACAATCAACATCCTCTAATGCAATCAGACATAAAGGAAGAACCATCCACTGTCACAAATTCAGATTACGCATTAAAAGACAGAAGGTTAAGAAGTTATTCAGGTGAGGCTTATAAATTTTCTGTTATCTGAATGACATTTATATACACAAGTCTTGTAGGTTAACAAATTATGATAAAACATTGCATTAAGAAAAAAAACTAATGAGCCTGCAGTAATTCTAAAACTCGCTCGGTAACAGAACTGATCAGGAATACACTTCCTGCTCAGCCTAAATGTGTACTAAATACTAATACTATAAAAGATTGACCCAAAAATCTTTTTTTTTTTCTGAAATGGATATTTAAACACAAATTACTGTGCACAAATGCAACCTCACGAGTGTATGGATAAACAATTATTGAAGTGGATTTCAGAAAGGCAGCGAGGCTTAGAATGTGTAGCCAGTCTCCCTTATAAGACTATAACTACTGCTACTGCTGCTGCTGCTGCTGCTGCTGTTGCTGCTGCTGCTGCTGCCAAGGAACAGAGCACAAGTATGATAAGCCGTTTAGTGGGAGTGACAGAGGCCAATTCCAGTCTTGGCAGTCTGCCGTCCTCTCCTCTTCGGCCCATCCCCCTGTAATAGGTCTGCTATTCTTTAAGCAGAGCAGATCCAGACAGCGAGACAGCCCGAGACGGAGATGATGACCGGACTCTCGAACAACCCAGCGGCGACATCCACCAGACTTCATCACTCCTCGTCCAGCGCTTCGCGGCTGATAGGGTTCAACAGGAGTTTCTTGCCAGCAAAGGCTAGGATCTAGGGTACTATGGAAATAATGACAGATGCTGTATGTTTTGATGGATTATGGTTATGATGGTGTTGAAAAATAGAAGCATATTTGAATGTACCTCCATCCCCCTTCCACATTTGCTTCGTTTTTTTTTTTCAGGCTAGAAGAAAGCTTCCAAATGCCCCTCTCC
>JADBJO010004998.1:95000-110000 GCA_016801955.1 Conus betulinus
AATCTCTCAATACAGATACACATCTCAGGTATGCTTCACTTTTTTTTTTCTGAGAAGAACGTGTTTCTTACAAATCAGTTTTACTTGAATCAGATTATCTTAATCAGATTCAAATGTCCAACGACATTGATAACTTTCGATTAGTATGTAATAGGTGGGTCAGAGGAAGAAGAGAACTCAGTGTCATTCTGTCTAGGCCTATTTGACTGACATGTAATGACTTAAGGTCAAGTGGAAAAGATGAGGTGTCCAGTGTGAAATACAAAAAACTGGAATTCTCTCTGTTCTCTTGAAGTAAGTGCAAGTGACTTTGTCCGTCTGATAAGAGGGTGGTACTAGTTATGCCTGCACGTGATAAACATGTCACTGTCATTGTTCTCCCCCAGTCCATCAATTCAGTCGTTAGTTCAACGTTCTCTTGTTGTTGTCAGTTTAATATTTATCTGTTCAGTAGCTATTTCGACACTAAGTTGCTAGGACACATATTTAGAGGATGTGTGTGTGTGTGTGTGTGTTTGTGTGGTGTGTGTGTGTGTGTGTGTGTGTGTGTGTGTGTGTGTGTGTAGGAGACAGATACAACATTACGCGACAAAAGGGAAATCATCAAAGCACATTTTAATGCAACTCACCAAGTAGACCCCACCAAGATTTCTCTCTCTCTCTCTCTCTCTCTCTCTCTCTCTCTCTCTCTCTCTCTCAAAACCAATTTATGCACTTTTTTACCTAAAACTTTAATCTCCAGTAAATTTTCCGCGGCATTTCGCCTTATCATTTTTTTTTACAAGCTGGCAGTAAGGAAAGAACATCGCTTTTAAAAAAGACAGAAAACATAGAAAGGATGTCTTCTACATCAATGACACACCGACTTTTCCCCGCCTTCAAGAAGACAGGAGACAAACGAGAACGGGATACCTTGCCCAAAGTTTTCCTACGGTAACAAAGCCAGCTCTCATCCAGTTGTGAAATATGTGTCCATTTTACATCCAGATGAGACATACGAGCTTCTCCGTCGTCTGCACCAATTACACACCCGCTGAGTCTAGCGATCAAGTTGGCAGAAGACAGCTTCCGACGAATTCCCAAGTGTTCTGTCCATGTTTTGGAATGGACCAGGACGTCATTCCAGTAGTACATGACACCTTCCGTATTGCCCAGTAGTTTCCTCATGCCCCTCTGAGTGTTGCTCCAGAGTTCTTCATATCAAAGAGCATTCAGAGAAACTCGTATGTCCCATCTGAAGTTATAAATGAAGTCTTTGGAATGTCTTCATCTGGTATGAGGACTGGCCAGTACCCCCCTTGCTGAGATCGATCTTGGAAAAAAAAAAAAAAAAAAAAACTTGATCTCCACTCAGTCTCTGAAATAAGTCAGCAGCTGTAGGCATCGGGTCAGGATCTAGGTCAGTCAGCTCGTTGAGTCGTCGCCCAAAAATCGATGCACACACGGATAGTATCATCTTTCTTTTCAACGACAACTGGCGACGCGTATGGCGAAGCTCTGGATTCCTATATCCCATTAACATTTGAATTTTTGTTTTCGACAAAAGCAGAGCAAATGTGTCAGATTTAGTGTAGTTTGAAAGTTATCGACTGTATTTTTGGCAAATATGTATTTGCAATGAAGCTGTGGTAGATGATAGTACTGTCCTAAAACTGGGACGCTAGGCGCAAGAGGGCAGGGGTTTTCATACACGTGACAATAATGTCCATTGCAAGCAGCGGCTAACTTTTATTGGTTTTTATGATTCTTTGACGACGGGCCATGGAGGAAAACATAGCGTGATGGGAAAAGTAATGAAAAATAGAGATCAGGATCATGCAAAGTAACATTATTATTACAAAAAAAAATGTATCTGAAAACATGAAATGAATCTGTTCTGCAAACATGTCCTTGCTATCTGCAAAAGAAAATTGGAAGGGGAGAGAGTAGAATGGTGGAGAAAAATCAGTCAAAAAAAAAAAAAAAAAAACAGTGGGAGAGGGTAGAATGGTGGAGAAAAATCATTCGAAAAAAAAAAAAAAAAAACAAAACAAACAACAAAAAAAAACCCAGTCTTTCCATATATAGCAAATGCTGACTGTCATTACTATTTAATATGGCCCTTCCGTCTGGACGCTACAGCCACTGAGTATGGAAAACAGCAAAGCATTTGTCATGCAGTCCCACTCTACACGTTCGAAATCTTTTTGGTTTTCATGCCAAAACAGCACAGCGAAGCTGGGTAGGCCAAGGCTTCACAAGATGATTGATTCCATGAAATCGGACTGTAGTGGGCACTCTCTTGTCAAGGACGGCGTTTTTTTCGCTTGGCATGTGGGCGCCCCCAGCTCCCTTGGTCCTTGGTGCACAGGTCATGTGGGTCCAAGCAATAGAGCGACATACTGCAGCATATCCAGAGGCTTTTCCTGGCTCGTGCATGTCTCTTTGTACAGGTGCCAAGTCTGCTACTGCAAAGTCTGTGTCAAAACGGGTCACCACCACTTTTTGGATCTGACGGCTGTAGGGTACTGATCAACATTTTGATCCATACGGTCTACGCCTCCCATGGTCTGGTTATAGTGTTTGATGATGTGAGGCTCAGGTATCTCAGTCTCTAGGAAGGCCTTCATTTCACATTGGCTTGTTTCGAGTTTCATTTTCTTTCGAAAATGCATATATTTTTTTATATGTCAACCATCATCTGGATGACTTCATCATCAAAAAAGACTTCAAAGAGCTCCATGGGTGTGGATGGAAGTCCAGACACAAGACGCTAGGGAACATCCCATTTAAACCTGTCCTGCCTTTGGCTGAAGTCAGTGCATCTTCAGTCTCTGGTCTTCGACATCATCTTTTTCTCTGGAGGTGCTTCTATTAGTGAAGACCTTTGCCTTGCCTCTTAGCTGAAGACCCCTGCCTCTTAGCTGCACATCCGAAAGGTGTTGATCCACATGTTAAAGTAGAAGGTCCCTTTAGGGTCAGCCTCTCCGGGTACCTGTGCACAAAAACATAGTGAAACAAAAGCAAATAAAATCTAAAAATGACACACGTGACCATTGAAACCATTACATAGCCATATGTACATGTATGAGTCACACAAGCTAATCCCTTTGCGTGTTTTGTTCATTGGAAGTCACAGCAAATCAATCTGTCAGTGCAGTATCTGGACTCTGTATCCACCCAGCAGGATCGCAAATAAAACCCTTATGAGCTGTCACTATGCTCCGACCAACACCACCATGCGGAGAAGACCTCTCCCAATGAATGGGTCAGTTGGAAACCATTCATTATATCGGTAACCGACTTATTTCCACCAATACTTACAGTTGGTGGCATGTCCTCCTCTTCCTCATCATCTGTGAACGTAGTGCGCACTCCATCCCTTGTCACCCACAGCTTGTGCCCTTGCCCTCAGTTAGCGCCGATTCAGATTGTCATCCGCTCCTCATTCGTTCTCATCCGCACTATCCTCATCAGTCAGATCATCATTTGGCGGTGGTTCTACATATACACTTGCTGTTTCAAATGCGAGTTCATCTTCTAGTATACTTATTACTTCATACTCCGTGAGATTCCTGAAACAAACACAATAACTACACGAGTCGTGTTCGGGGGAAAAAAAAAAAAAAAAAAAAAAAAAACTGTCGTTCGGGAAAAAAAAACTCTCGTGCCTAGCGTCCCATTTTGGGGACGCATCTTTCAGCACATGGAACACGTGATCTATGTTTTCCAAACAAAAGCTGAGAGATACAAATTTAGATCATGCACCAAACAACATTTTTTCTTATTTGATATTATTAAAAAAGTTACATGCTGTATGAACAACGGGCTTATATCTTGCAGGTTGACATTTCGACGATCGTTCTCTTGAAAATGTTGATGCAAATGGCTGCTATCAGATGCTCCACAGGAAGTCATCCACCAAAATTGTGTCTAACTGGCGAGGTAGCTTCCCTTTAGTGACGAGAACAAGCATATGCTCACAAACAATAAGATCCACTTTTGAGAGGCTTACAAGTAAAGTGTCCCAAAAATGGGACGCTAGGCATTAATGGGATAAGTCCCAGTTTCAGCATGTCTTTGATATCCTCTTTCAGTGTCTCTCTGGTTGCATAAGGCAATGGGTAGGGTTTTGACCTGACAGGCTTAGGTAATGTCAACTTAACTTCATGCTGAATCAGGTCTGTTTTTCCTGGGAACTCAGTGAAGATAAGTGAGTACTCAATTAATAGTTCACAGACTTCTGCTTGCTGCTGGCTGTTCAGTTGTGGCCCAAAAGCTACACAGTCAATAGTTTCCTGGAATTTAAATCATTCAGTTCTAACAGTTCTTCAGCGATCACAGACCTTTCTTCAGTGAAGGTGTCACCATCACCAGAGGGGTAAGGTGGCCCCCATTCTTGGAATACAGCAGCATGTACATCTGTAGCTGGCTTTTCTTCCCGTTCAAAGTGTTCCTTGAGCATATTTGTGTGGAAATTCTTCTGCTTGCCTTTGATTTTGACTTCATAATATTCAGCCCCTTGACTGCTTCTACAGGATAGGGTCATTTCCACTGCATCGGCATGTTGTTGTCGTCAGTAGGCAGCAGGACAAGAACTTAGAAAGTGATCTGGCCCCCATCGGTCGTACTTTTTGGTACTGTCTGTACATGAGGCCATTTTTCTTCACAAAGGCTACCTTGGCGTTGTCCCTGGTCATGGCATCTGTTTTGCTGGCATATTTTTGCACAGAAGGGTCAGTTTGCTGTAGCTGAATCAGTTTCTCTCTGGTTACTTCTGGAATTTCTGTGGACTGCTGATATCAATGGTGCAGATATCTCTTCTTTCTCCTTCTTGGATTGCGCACAGGTTGTTACTGCACAGGTGTATGGCCACTCAGGGTCAGGATCATCAGCTGCACGGGCACCTTCAATATTGTCGATGATGATGTCATGAGGTGGACTGGGCAATTTCAATGTCAGCTGTGGGGACGGGCTCAGCATGGCTATGGGTAACCGTTCTTGCCAGTAACCTTTTTCAGGAACAAGGTCCTTCTAATGATGACTCCATCGCATCCTGCATCTCCAAACACCTTTACTTCCTTGTCATCATAATGTCCCTTCACCACAGGCATGACACTCAAATTACTCTTGGCATTGTTTAAAAAGGCACATTGCACCACTTGTTCATGGTCTTCAGGGTTGTCACAGGCTTGACGTGAGGTAAATCCCCTTCTCTGTGATGGTTTGTTTCTCCTGACTCCTTTCTCTGATGGCAACATTGGCAGATGTCAGGATTCTGTTATTTCCACCCGCTGGTTTTTCCGGTCTTCATAACTGAAGTGTCGAGGGCGGCTGCGTTTATGTAGATTCTTTGGCAATCTGCATTCAGCAGCCTTTTGACCCAGGCGTCCGCAGTTGAAGCATTTCAACAGTGGAGTTGATGTACTTGGAACCTGGACCAGTCGTATCCGGTCTGTAGATGGTCTTGACCTTGTGCCAAAGGTCCGGTTGTGAGACTCAAGAAACCTCTGGGCAGCTTCAGGCAGGATTTTCAGGCTCTGGACCTTCGCTTGTAGAAGGTGGGACACGAGGTCTTTAGGGCAGGATTCTACAAACTGTTCTTTCAGGACCAAATGTGACAAGCCATCAGAGTCTTTGTTTTTCCAGCTAACCCCAGCCATCTCTCTAGATAGTTTTGAATCTTGATTAGGAATTGAGCAGGACTTTTCGTTCTCTCTGGCCTACTGGACTGGAAACGTTTCTGGAAGCCTTGTTCAGAAAAAAATCATAATTTCGAAGAAGTTCCGTTTTGAGTGTGTCATATTCATTTCCTTCTTGTCGGTGTATCTGGAGTATACCTCAAGGGCGTGATCAGTCAAAAGGGGCACTTAAACAGATAGCCCACTGCTCTTTTGGCCATATCATTGCTTCAGAATGGCGTTCAAAGCGTTCCAGATAACTGTCGAGGTTGTATTTCCCATCCACAAGCGCTGGAAGACGTGGTCGCTTGGCAACTTCAGTTTTTGAGTGGGAAATGCGTTCGCTATTTTGAGCTTTCACATCCGCCATCTGCAGTTCAAATGCTGTTTGTCTCTCTTTCTCTTGATGTTTTTTTTTTTTTTTTTCAGCAACTCTCTTCTCTTTCTATCTTGCTGTCTTTTGTGTTTTCACATTTTTCTTCTTCTAGTCTTCTCTTCACGTTCTTCCTGCCTTTTCTTCTCTTCAGCTGCCAGTTCTATTTTTCTTCTTTCCAGTTCTCTTGCTGCAGCAATTTGCTCAGCCTCTTGAATATACTCCATGAGCTCATCACCTGCAAGGCCTAGTTCCTTTCTAATCTTCACGTATTCCCTGGTTACTCAGACTAATGTCAGCAATCAATCACGGAAACAATACTTTCCAGTGTTCAACTACAGACACAGGCAGCAGTCTTCCGTTTGACTCCTAGCTCTGTGGAAACTCTTACTGCTCTTGCAGACACAGGCCACAGTTTGCTCCCACTTCTCTGGGCCTGCTTGATGCACTAAGCGCTGTAAAAAACACGGCTGAAGACTTTCTTGACGCTGACATTTTGATCTAAGTTTCACAGCTCTCTTCTCAGACGACGGCCGATGCAGTACGTGACGGCGTTTGTCGACGTAGATCTGGACTGGCGCCTTCAGAATCGCAGTTCGTTTTGTACAGGCTATAGTGAATGGTGTCTCTGGATAAAACACCAATGTAGCAGGATCCTGTCTTGGCCCCCAAAAGTTACACGCTAGGCCGCTGACTTACTCAGTACAACTACAACGTAAGTGAACATGTACAGTAAGTGTAGTAGCTTGTGTGAGTCCGTTGTAGATCCTGTCTTTGGTGTTCAGCTTGCAGACGACATTATACCAGGCGTATTGAAACGAAGAGGAGCCTTTCATTTATAAACGTTGCAGAATACAGGTTCACTTTAAACATCAACTGATCCTCAGGTAAATCAACAAGTTGTACAGGAACTCAACCGTACATACAGCCATTATTCTACTCATGGCATCGACTAGACTAATCGGTGAATACTCAAACACTTCTGTGTTCGACGATGGCTAGAACTCTTCACCACTCTCATTTCTCTCTCCCTCGCAGTTGCACAGCTGTCATCCTTTTATGTGTTATCTAAAGAATATTCTCGAACATACTCGACGCCTCGTTTTCATTCAACGCCTTCTTTCTTGCGCTGAACACAGAAGCGATCAAAGCTAAGTGCATTTTCGTTATTTGTTAAATTTTTGTTGCACCTGAACAAGACCTAAGAGGTCGAAACGCGTTTTGGTTTGTCTTGTGACTCGTTTGCCACGTTTTCTGGGCGGTTCGCTGACATTTATTTACAATTTTTTTATACTCGATCATTCTTTTCTAGAATAGGCTGCAATAAGCTCAAACCGATGAAATTGCATGCTAAATGCGAATGTGATTGGATCAGCTTCAGCTACATTGTTAACCTTCGGTAGGCACTATCCACTTACGGAGAGCTGGCAAACATTCTAGCATGATATCGAATATTCCAAATTCTAACCGCATTATCCGAAAAACCAAAATCTGAGCAAATATGCGTACGTTCACTTTACAAATGTTTTAAATAAATCAACAACAGTACTACATTGACCGAAAATACAGTACTACATTGACTGAAAATACAGAGACCTAAAAGCGATAGGTAGAGGAGACTGTCGTCATTATTGCTATGACGTCTTTCGTGAAAGTTCCTCCTCTCCTGTCTCTCCCTTTTAAATCGTAATAGAGCCCCCCCCCCCCCCCCCCCCCCCCCCCCCCCCCTGGGAGTCTTCTGGGTGTTGTCACGGCAAACGGGCGAGCATTTTTTTTTCTAATCTTAGTGTAAACTCTGTTCATCTTCCCTGGTCCACAGAACAGCTCTGGGAACTCTTGTCCGTAGCGATGATCTTCATCTTTGACAGAATTGACTCTCTCTATCATGTTCAATGCTTCGATGGGTAGTCTTCCACATCACACACACACAAAAAAAGCTGAAGAAACTTTCCCACATCGCAGAGGAAGATGGAAAAAAAGACAAAAGCAAAACGGACAAACCGAAAAATAGACGCTTCAGAAGAACAGACGTGACTCAAGCAGAACCACAGCAAGTCGTCAACTTATCATCGAAACCGCTCTCCAGGAAACACACTCGGCTTCTCTCTTATGGCTCCAAGTTCTGTCTGACCCCCCAGAACCTACGACGAGGTCAAACTGCTGCTGGAGGACGGAGGAAAGCCTGAGAAGAATGCGACTCAAGGAGTTCTTCTTTGAAGAGGATGCCCCCACCCAGCTACCCTCTACTTGCGGTTCCAGAAAAAGTCCCTCTTGAAACCACCCAAGAACCGGGATTCAGCCATGGAAGCCACTCTGCTATCACAAGTGACGTCATACACTCCTATACCTCCCAATCACATTAACATCAGCCACACATGTCGCCATGCCCTCGCTGAACTCAGAAAACAGGTACATGACAGGGTCCTACGCATCTCAACGGCTGACAAAGGAGGCACCGTGATCGTCCAAGGCTTTGAACAATATCACAAGGAAGCGATGCGCCAGCTGACCATTCCAGAGCATTATGAACAGCTCCAATCAGACTCAACTAAAGAAATTGCCAGGGCATCCAATGAACCCGTCAGAAAGCTGCACAACGCCGAGTTCATCAACGACAAGACCAAAGACTGGGCAATGGACAATCGTGAATCAGGACACGGTGCCATTTGCCGACACACAGCTTCAATGACCCCCCCCCCCCCCCCCCCCCCCCCCCCCCCCCCCCCCCCCCCCCCCCCCCCGGTAGGCCTATAGTGTCTGGAGTTAACGGACCCACAAAGCGCCTCCAAACTGGTGGACTTTTGGCTCCAACCCATCGTTCAGAGACTACCCTCGTATCTCAAGGATACAACGCACCTGCTGAGCATCCTACAGGAGTGGAATACAGACCAGCAACCCATTCCTGATGATGCTCTTGTCCTTACAGTAGACGTGGTGGCACTATACCCCAGTATTTCCCCATGAAGAGGTTCCTCAGTCTCTGAAAGCTATGGTCAGAGAACACAAGAATGACTCAGACGTTATCCCGGACGTCCGTCTCCTACAGCAGACTATCATGCACATTCTACAAAACAACGTCTTTAGGTTTGATGGGAGGGTGTACCGGCAAGTACAGGGGACAGCGATGGGCATGCCCATGGCACCTGTCATCGCTAACATCTACATGGGGTGGCTAGAGAAAGAACTGCTGACCTCTTTCCCCTGGAAGATCCCGGTCCGACACTGGAGACGCTATATCGATGATGTGCTGATGCTGTGGCTTCAGGGGGGGAGGACTGCCTTAAGACTTCCTAGCATGGCTCAACCAGCAGCATCACAGTGTGAAGTTCACTTCAAACTACGGCAGGTCCAGGGTGCCCTACCTGGATGCGGAGATAAGCATCACCAATGGGAAACTGACCACGGATGTGCACATCAAAGAAACGGGACGCCAACATGTTCCTCCCCTTCAACTCATGCCATCCACGCCACTGCGTCCGTGGCATTCTCTTCGGACAGAGCCTTCGCCTGAGGAGGCTATGCTCAGAGAAGGAAGTATTCTTCAAGCGTTGTGTGGAACCGAAGGGCCGTCTCGTGAAGCGGGGCTGCCCCCCTGGCCTGGTGCAAAAAGCCATTGACCGAGCAGCAGCAATACCAAGGCAGCAGACCCTCACGTACAGGAACAGGACCAACTCCCACAGGACGCACCCCCTTCGTAATTACACACAACCCCGCCCACCCTCCCATTGCTCAGTGGCTACGGGAGCTCCTGCCCACGCTCCATACCAGCAGAAGGATGAGAAAGGCCATCCCCCAAGCCCCCATGGTAGAAGAGAGAAGTGCAGAAAGTGCAGAAACCTGCGCCCCCCCTGCTCATGCCCCCCCAGCATCCCCCTGTGCAGGTGGCAGTGTCCCCAGGGCCTGCGGGCTGCTACAGGTGCCAGTCAAAGAGCTGTGTCCTCTGCGCTGAACATCTGCAAGAGACCACACAGTTCACCAGTGTCCGCACCGGTTAGGTGTTCCAGGTACGCCATAGACTGACGTGCACCAGCAGTGATGTGTGGTGTACCTCATCAATTGTGCACGCTGTGGGGGACACGCAGGAACGTTGGGGAGACGGGACAGCCACTAAAGAAACGCTTTTATAGCCACAGGTCAGCATAAAAAAAAAATGAAGGGACCAGAGAAACGGAAGGCTGCCGTGCTGAAACCCTGGTAGCCAAACACTTCCAAGTTAGCACCACTCCATGGCGGACAGGGTTATTGCAATAGAACAGTGCCAGTCCAAGAATGCGTGCGAACGCATAATCAAGGAACGATTGTGGCGTTACATACTGAAAACAAATTACCCTGACGGCTTAAATGTATGGGACTAGAGCTCAGGTGATGTCAACGATTCTTCGCCTGCTGCCATCCGGAAAAACTGGTTTTTTATTTTTAAAGAATGAAAAGAAAGAAAGAAAGAGAGAGAAAAAGATAGAGAAAGAGAGAGAAAAAGAAGAAAGAGAACAAAAATCTTCCAGGTTTGACGACATAAACGAGAGGCCAATAAATACGTATAGGTGATGACGTATGACAAGATAGACGTCAAGGGAGGAATACTAGGTGTTCCAAGGTGACAGTCCTGAAGAAGTCCATTAAAAACGAAAATTTGGCAGAGAACAGCTGTTTGTTGTTGTTGTTGTTGTCATCAAGTGTAGCACACTAGTTTATTGCACCACACTGTGATGTTCTTAAAGTAACTGTACCCAGTATATTGTCATCTTTTTCCAGGTGTCCAACGTCAGTTTCGGTTCTACACATTGCTGCATAGTGGCCTGTTTTGCTACATTTTCTACACTGAGTTTCTTTTGCTGGGCAATTTTGCCTCCTATGAGATGAATGTTTTCCACACCTTGTGCGTTTTCTTGTTTTGCCTGTAGAGTCGTCACTCTTTCCATTTTCTTGCTGAGTAGATTTTAAATGGGTGCTTTTCTTGCCTTCTGTCTTCTTTCTGTTGAACAAACGCTGTACCTGTACAGTGTCACCCTCAGATGACATTGACTGCAGCTGCTGTTTTGAGCTTCCAGAAGCCCTTCCAATAGCTGGACATTTGTTTAGTGTCAGCTGTTTGTCTTTTAGGAGCTTTTGTCTCAGGCCCACCGCTCTTATTCCAACGACAACTTGGGCCCTGATCAATCTTCCTTCAAAAGCATCAAAACTGAATGTCTTAGCTAGCTTTCTGAGTGGTGTCATGTATGCCTCAAACGATTCTGACGCTTCCTGTTTTCTAGGATGAAATTTGTGGGACTCAAATGCCTCGTGACTGTCCCCAAACAAAGAACTCTTCAAGTTTATCCATGACTTTTCTGAGATCGTTGTGATCAGCCTCCGCCTCGAACTTCAGATTGTCATTGATTTCACATGCATCTGGCCCAAAACGCTGCTAGAAAAACAGCTACCTGATAGCCTGGATCTTCCTTCTTGCTCAGTCCGCTTGCTACAGCATTGTTTTCAAACTGTCTTTTTAATCTTTTCCAGTTCTGTGACAAATTGCCTCATGGACACATCTGTTCTGGCGCTGGTACGTTAGCAGTAAACTGTTTGATAGGAGGGCCGGTTGGCTGAATTCTTGCACTCGTTTCAGTCATCTTACAATCAGTAGAAGAAATCGTTACCTACGACAGTCTTGTCTTGAGATTTTTCTTGACGATCTGACATTGCCGACTGCCTACCTCACACCATGTAACGTAAACTAACGTAAATAAAGCAAGCCAGGCGTAGTTAGGAGCGTCTGTTTCATATAATCTCAGTAACCAAGGTAAACATTATAATCATCACGAGATATCGTAGTTGACCCAAGGGAGTTTACTCTGCACTCACATAGGCTTCATGATACAAGGCATTTCTCCTGTGCTTGAATACAGCATTTTAAGTTTACAGAGCTAGCAACGTCATAGAGAGATATATACGAAATCTTCTCAATGTACGCGTGTAAAACTTTGAAGTTTAAAGAACAAGCAACTGGACAGAGATCTGGTTTTGTCTTTGTTTTGTTTTGATTTTCTGTGTGTGGTTATCGGCACTTGCTAAGACATTTCTTTTATGAAATCATGCCTTTTTTTTTCATTATGATTGTACACACACATATCTTCATAAGGGGCCCATGGTCTACTATAAACAAATGTGTGTGTGTGTGTGTGAGACAAGACAAGACAAGACAAAATTCTCTATTTACGAGGATAATAGATAAGCACTGACGTACTTTTTTTATATCCAGTCCTCGCCCTGAGTAGGGACTACAACATGCAGTGAAATGAAATAATGTAAGAAAGCAAACAAGCAAACAAGGCAGTCATGCAATCATAATGGAACATCGAGTGAAAATAGAAGAGAAATGAACATGAAAAAAAAAACATAAACAATAATAAACAAACAAATAAAATTGAATAAATAAAAATGAAAATAATAATAATGAAGGGGAAGGAGAGAGTGGGGGTGGGAGGTGGGCTGAGCTTGGGAAATATCTGGAAACGTACCCCAACGTACAAAAATTAGCATGTATAACAACAAAAACAGTAAAATGAATATGACAAAGTACGTACCTAATTTTGAACACACACATACAAGCACGCACGCACGCACAGAGAGAGAGGAGAGAGAGAGAGAGAGAGACAGAGAGACAGAGAGAGAGCAAGTCACAACATGTAATCATTTTTCGTAAGACATGAAATACGTAGAAGGTATTTAGCAACGTGAGATGGAATTTGGGGGGGGGGGGGGGGGGGGGGGGGGGGGCAAAAAAAAAAAAAAAAAAAAGAGAGAGAGAGAGAATTAAGGAACAACAGAAACTGAAAGGTACTACTTAAGCATAAATGTAATAATTTGAAATGGAAATGTACTAAAACGTACAACAATTAGTATGTATAAAAACAGACGGTAAAATGAATTTGACAAAGTATTACATAATTTGGAACACACACACGCACGTTTCGCGCAGAGAGAGAGAGAGACAGACAGACAGGACAGGAGAGAGAGAGAGAGGGAGAGAGAGAGTAAAAAAAGGGGCACAACATATAATCATTTGTTTCATAAAGCATGAAAATGCGTAGAAGGTATTTAGTAAAATGACATGGAGTTTGGAGGGAGAAAGAAAGAAAGAAAAAAAAAGACAGAGAGAGAGAGACAGAGACAGAGACAGAAAGACACAGAGAGATACAGAACTGGAGAGAATCAATGAATATATGAAACGGAAACCACTCGTGGAAAGATCATGTTAAAGACAAATACATTAATAACGTGTGCAATATAACACACGAAAGAGCTGACTAAAAATAATGAAACAATACATATATTATGAGCAAAATCATGATAGAGAAGATGAACAAGGAGAGGATGTACTTGAAGGCACTGTGTGTGCAAGAGAGAGAGAGAGAGGGGGGGGAGAGAGAGAGAGAGAGAGAGAGAGAGAGAGAGAGAGAGAGAGAGAGAGAGCGTATGTATGCATGCAACCGCCCGTATTCTTGTGGAGGTGTGTTTAGGGTAGTGTTCTTGTTGACGTTTGATTATTTTTCCCTCTTTATTTCCCGCGAAAGCAATTTGAGTGAAAAATGATTTTTTTTAAAGAGTATGCGTTTGTCCGTCAGGTATACTCTCAGGTCTCTCTCTCTCTCTCTCTCTCTCTCTCTCTCTCTCTCTCTCTCTCTCTCTCTCTCTCTCTCTTGGCAATTTATTATTAAGCATGGTTGTTACCTTGGTAATATTTTGGAACATTTACGAAAAGCCAGAAGCATGATATAAGATTGTCAGCCTCTAGTAGTATTTAAGACTGACACATACAGTGGCTGTGATGGACGTAGATGCCAGGCTGCTTGCCAGTGCTGACTGTGTCCTAATCAGTGAATAGGTCTATACACTGTTTGTTGCCAGAAAAAAAAACATTGTGAAAGCACTCTCCTGTGTCAACAATGGTAAGAAAGGAAGGAACTCAACCCCGATAACGAAAGCGAATCCAGTTCTCTTCAGGGCTTGTTCTTCTCAATGGCTACCATAACAGAGAGCTCAGAAGATCTCTATGTAGATATTTGGTGTGATCTATACAAACCGTTTGAAGAAGCCTCCATCCTGATCTCCGAAATTTGCCATTTTATTGTTCTTATGTTTGGAACGTTCGGAAATTTAATGATAATTGCAATTATGTATCGTTTGCCTGCATCTACGTACAGTGTTTTCTTCCAGCTATTGGCCTGGTCTGACCAGTTCATATTGGTGATTGGTCCTTTAAGCAGCTTGCTCAACTCTAAATTTGATACACCATACTTTACCCACCAGGGTTATTTGCAGTGCAAAGTTTTGTCCACGATGGAGAGCATGATGCCTGCTATTTCTGCATGGATGCTTGGGGCACTCACCATGCTAAGAGCAGCTTCTGTGTTGTGGCCACATCGTACTAACGTTGTGTGGACAAACAGAAAGTCTCGAGCTACAGCTGGTATATTGATCGTCATTGTCTTCCTTATCAACTGCCACTTGCTCTATGGATTTGAGTTTGACAGCACACTGTGCGGGATTTTCGTATCTGAATCAGGAATTTACGAATGGTTTTTCACCATGATCTGGAGTTGGATAGACCTGATTCAGGGTTGCTTTTTACCTTTTGTAATCTTAATGGTGGGTAACGGTTTTTCTTCTCTGGACAATGGTCAGATCCATCAGAACAAGTACACGCCTTTCTGTACAACAAGCCACCCAGGATTCCAGACAGCAGAAAGTGTCCTCATTAACTTGACCTTGGTTGTAACAAGTATCATGTTTTTCCTCTTGACACAGCGCCGAACGCAGTTTTGATGATCTTGAGCTTATACGTCGATTTCAGCGACCCAATTCGGAGCGGACACCATGAAATCTTGCATTCGGTCACCAGTGTTTTGATGTTCTCCAACTGTGCCGTCAACTTCTACTTGTATTGTTTTAACTGGCGGCAAGCTCAGAGCAGAATTCAAGAAGGTG
>JADBJO010004998.1:115000-160000 GCA_016801955.1 Conus betulinus
AAAAAAAAAAAAAAAAAAAGATGTTTCAAGCTTGTCTGTTTACCCTATACCAGGCACAACTGCACAGCAACAACAGGAGAAATGATTAATACAAATTAACATTTATTCCAGACTGGCACAGCCTTTTTGATATTGAATATAGTCAGACAAGAACATGGACGAACAGAAACAAATACAGGTACCTCGATTTGACTGAAATGGAAGTAAACGTGAAATGAGGCATGGAACAGTATACAATAAACAGGTAGGGTAACTCTTGCTCCCATGATGAAATATATGCACGTCCATAACTCCGAAGGAATGCTGCATGCTTACGACACCAGCAAGTCTGCATTTGTCTCAGAAGTCATGCTTCATCACCCAAATCCTCAAGCTGAAACAAAACTTTTCGTGGATCCATTAGATTCGGCGATAGGAACTGAGTTGTCACAACATCAGGGCATATGGAGACCTATCGCTTTCTTTTCCAGGAAATTGTCATAAACTCGGAAGCGCTACTCCACTTTTGACCATGAGTTGTTGGCTATCTACAGCGCCATTAAGTATTTCCGCTATTTCCTGGAAGGCAGATCATTTTTTTTTATATACACCGATCACAAGTTGCTGACCCATGCTGTCACTAGTGACACTGACAGATCTCCACATCGAGAACAACTTTCTTACATTGCCGAGTTTACGACAGACATCAGGCACATTAGTGGGTCAGAAAACATCCTACCCGACATACTCTCTCCAGGGCCCCTGTTGCAGATCCAGAACCATTGATTGCATGTGCATCACTAGTTCCTGCTGTGGATATCACACAACTGGCTGATACTCTGCACTAGATGTAGACGTGTAGATGTGAAGGATGTCGGAAAGATATTTTGGTCCAGTGCCAGAAACAGAAGAGAAACAGATAGAAGCCAGCTTGTAGTCAATTCCCCTCTGAATTGGAAGCCAGTGGAGGGACTGCAACAGAGGAGTGACATGTTTACGTTTAGATGCCTTGCAAACAAGCCTGGCAGCGCTATTCTGAACCTTCTGCAGTTTATTGATTAGGTACTTTGGTGAGCCAGCCAAGAGACTGTTGCAGTAGTCCAGCTTGAGAGAACTTGGGAACAAACCAGAGTTTTTGTGGCTTCAATGGAAAGGAAGTGTCTGATTGAACTGATCTTACGTATTTCCAGATATGCTGCCTTGCAAACATGACACGTGGTGCTTGAAAGAAAGGGTGGAATCAAAAGTCACACCGAGGTTACGAGCTGGGATGAGAGTTGAATATCGGAACTTCCGATACTGATGAAAGGAGGAAGGGAGGGATGACCTTGGAGTTTGAGAGGAGCAAGAAGAACTTCAGTTTTGTCGTCATTCAGCTGCAACTTATTCAAAGTCATCCAATTCTTTAAAATCTTGTGAACAGCTTTTAACATCACTGACAACATCCTTGAGTTCAGATACAGTGCTTGACTTGTACATCTGGGTGTCATCAGCAAAACTCTTATGCAGCAATGAGTGCTGATCGATAATGTATGACACAGGTCTGGCATACAGAGCAAACAGAACCGGCCCAAGGGCGGAACCTTGCGGTACACAGGTTAGAGGTGTAGGAGATGAAGAAAGACCATTGACAACAATTCTCTGGGAACGATCACTGAGATATGACCTAACCCATGCAAGAACAGTGCCCTGAATGCCGAAAGAAGTTTGGAGTCTGGAAAGGAGAATGTCATGATCGATGGTGTCAAATGCCGCGGAAAGATCTAAAAGAGAGAGAAGGGAGACTTTGTCATCATCAAGGGCAAGAATGAGATCGTTTACAACTTTCAGGAGAGCGGTCTCTGTGCTATGGCCAGCCCTATAAGCAGACGGGTGAGGGTCATTCAACTCATTTTGAGTAAGATGAACTGAGAGCTGAGCAAGTACAATTTTCTCGAGGACTTTTGCAAGGAAGGGGAGATTCGAGACAGGTCTGTAATTTTTGAATGAATTGGGATCGAGGGAAGGCTTTTTGAGAAAGGGGACGAACCACAGCAGATTTGTATTCTGGGGGAAAACGCCAGACGAGAGGGAAGCATTTATGATGACTTGGGTTATGAAGGGGAGCAAAACATCAATACAACGGAACAGGATGGATGCAGGCAATGGGTCAAGGTCACATGATTTTCTAGGCGAACTAACAATCACTTTTCTAACATCATCCTCAGTCACAGAACTGAAAACAGTCAAAGGTTAGCCTGAAAAAGAACGATCACTATCTAGAGGGGATCCAGTGAAATTTGAGCTGTTCAGATTGTCTCTGATTGTTTTGATTTTGGCATTGAAAAAGTCAGAGAAGAGGATGGGGAGTTCGGAAGGAGCGAAAACAGTGGGGAGCACAGCTCACAGCGTTACTTTCCTGCCTAGCAAACTGTTTGTGAGCTGATACAGCTGAGCAGACGTCTACAATCTAATATGTTCATTGAAAAGAACGAAGATTGAGCATTAAACACAATTCTATCTACAAAATGTTTCTTCTTGTTGAATATTTCTTTATGGACATGAAGGCCAGATCTGTCCCACTGGCGCTCAGCTCTCCGTCGATCGGCCTTGGCAGCTTTGATCTGGTCGGCTGCAGCGCTGTACCACGGGCAGGAGGGACGATTCGTCACCTTGCAGCGTTTGGCCGGGGTGTAGGTGTTGAGGGTGTCCTGGAGACACAGATCCAGCTGATGAGGGGTGAGGGACTGGGGGGCGGAGTCCAGGGAGGTCTTCAAATCATCCCTAAAAGAGATGTTGATGTCAGCTAGCCTCCTCTTCTCCACGTACCTAGGCTGAGTGGGGGGCCAAGGCAAAGATAGCTCCACGACCACACAGTAGTGGTCTGAAGGTAATGTTTTGTCCACTGTAGTCGACTGTACAAGGGTATCATCCGGCGGCACATGACCCAATCCAGCGTGTATCAATCAGCTACCTCTGCATTTGGCTGGGTCAAGACAGGCAGTTCCCTGGCTGGCCGAGGTAACCCCTGTAGTGCTGGGCTGTGTGTCCCTTGGAGTTGAGCATGATCAGGGTGATAGGATTGGTGGGCTCCTGTTTGTCATATATCTCTCCCGAAGCCTGGAAGGGGTCAAGACAGTGTGACTTCATGGCCCTGGCGCATTAGCTGGACTCCATGGTGGGGTGGTAAGGGAGATATGAAATTAAAACACATAAAGCATGGCTTTTTTTTCAATCACCCCCAGACAGCGACTCCAACATGGACACAAGGAAGAGAACAGGATTCTGGGCTTCCTGGTTTGTGGTTAAAGGAACAGAGCAGGAAAAGTCAGTTTCAGCTCTGAGTCCTTTTGCAATCCAGAAGGGCTTCCAAGGAACCACAGGCAACCCTCAGTCAGTGAAAAGACTAAGAAATGGTTCATTCCTTATCCAGTGTAAGTCAAAGAGCCGATCTGAACAGCTGCTGAGGGCCACCAGGCTGCTGGACAGAGAGATCTGGGCGGCTCCCCTTAAACACCTGAATTCCTCCAAGATAGTCATTCGATGCCTGGATCTGACAGGCGTTTTGGAGACCGAGACTGAAACTGAACTCGCTTCACAAAGTGTTACTGTCGTACGTAGGGAGACAGTTCACAGAGGTACAGAAAGAGTGCCCACCAACACGCTTTTTCTGACATTCAGTACCCCCTCAAGTCGTCTCAAAGTGGGCTATTCGCATGTGTGCGTTCAGCTTCATATTCCGTTTCCGATGCGGGGCTTCAAGTTCCAGCAGTTTTGGCAAGTCGAAGATCGTTGTTCTTGGGAGGAGGTGTATGGTATTTGCTGCAAAGCAACCCGTGATGGACCATGTAAAGATCTGGCTCATATGGCGACCATCCCTTCTTCTTCACACAACTGCCCAGTTTGGATACAGGAAGCAACATCCAAAGGTAAAAAGGGAAAATAAGATTCCATTTCTTTAGGTATAGAAGCAGGTCCTTGGTAGTCAGCCTGCTTCAGTTTCTTCGTACGCTTCAGCTGTGAAGAAGGGTTGTGCACGTCCTGTTTGCTGTCAAACCGATGCATTTCTTTTTTCAAAAATATTGCAAGAAAAAGTGTCAAGCCCCGGTGGAGGCAAATCCACCACCTCCCAATTCAAAGTGGATGCCTCTGACAGGGGCAATAAATCCACCACTTCTCAGACTGCCCAGCAGTCTACTCCTTCTGCTGCTGGCAGACTAAAAATCCAGCCCTCCCGCCTCGAACTTTCAAGTGCAGTGCCGTTGTGGGCAAGGGAGTCCAATCAAATGTGGAGTTAAAAGGTGACCTTCATTGTCTCCAAAATCTAAGCTGTCTCCACCTGCGGCCAAGTCTGCCAGCGGGTCTTGAAACAAACCTGTCCATCTTCAAAGTAGATGCGCTCCATTGGATGCAGACGACGACTCAAGAGATGAACTGATTTCTCTCCTGTTTTTGTCCTCTGCACCATGGATAGTAGATTAATCCATTGGAATATCCATGGTTTAAACTCCAACTTTGAGGAGTTGCAGCTTTTGTGTCATAAACTTTGACCTCGGGTAATAGCTCTTAAGGAAACAACAATTCAAAGCCACAAGACTTTCATTCTCTCTGGTTTCAAAAAGATTCTGAACAAAATCTCCAGTGTTAAAGGGTTGTGTGATGATTTTGTGTGCTGTTTTTTTTTTTTTAATGATATGTGAGTTGACTTCAACATAGTGACAACTCTGATATAGCCCTATGTGGTCGGCTGGGCTATAAACAACCCTTCCTGACCTTCCTTACAGTCATGGACTGTCCCACCAGACACTTTACAGCAGACTCCATGAAAACCCTGTTCAGAGATGTCCCACCTGATGTGATTTTTTAGTTTCTGAAAGAGATTAACATTTTTCATCGGATTTAAGATTTTGCGGAAGAAAGATTTTTTTTTTTTTTAACGAAGTTGCTGGTGCATTTTCAAAAGATGTATTTTAAGAGATGTGTGTGATTGTTTTTGTTGCTTTGTTTTGGTTTGGTTTTCTTGCTTTTTTTTTTTTTTGTTTGCTTGTTTTTTTTTTTTTTTTTTTTTTATTTTTTTTTTCTTTTCTTTTTTTTTTTTTTTTTTGACGACTTGAGTTGATTTTAGCGTGGTGACAGCCCTGATATAGCCCTTTGCGGTCAGCTGGGCTGTAAGCAGCATTACCTTTCCTTACCTTACCAGATGAGTGGCTGTTGTTGGTTAGAACACAGACAGCTGCTGACAGCCTGTAGCATGTTGTGGCTTTTTGATGCACCGATACAAGTCCCGCAGGACACAGTGGACAGACCGATCACCCAGAGGTATGCCACTGAGGACGTTGTACTGTAGGTACAGACTAGCATTTATCGATATCTCACTATCATTCGGTTGTACTGCATGTACATATGATCCAAGTTTTACAGAAGAACGATTTTTTTAACAAACTCTTCGGTGTGTTTTTGGAAGTGTCTGTTTTAACGGGTTGTGTGATTACTATGTTTTTGACATGAACGTGGTGACAGCCCTTTGTGGTTTGCTGGGCTCGAAACATTACCTGACCATACTTTTCATAGACTGTCCCACAAGATGAGTAGCTGTAGCTGGTTAGCACACAAATACCTGTTGACAGCCTATAGCATGTTGTGGCTTTTGACGAAACGATGCAAGTCCTGCAGGACACGGTGGACAGACACATCACCCAGAGGTATGTGGCTGCGGGCGTTGTACTGCATGTACAGGCTAGCATTTTTGGATATGTCACTATCATTGGGTTATTCTGCACGTACATCTGATCTACCAGTTTTCAGAAGAACGAATTTTAACAAACTCTCCATGTGATTTTGGAAGTGTGTATTTTAAAGGGTTGTGTCACTGATGAATTTTTTAAAAATACTTATGACTTGAACGTGGTAACGGCCCTGGTATGGCCCGTTGTGGTAGGCTGGGCTCTAGCTCTAAACAACATTACCTGACCTTACCTTTCAGTCATAGACTGTCATACCAGATGAGTAGCTGTGGCTAGTCAGCACATAGATACTTATTGACACAACCTGTAGCATATGCTGGCTCTAGATGCACCGATTTAAATTCTGCAGGACAACAGTGGACAGATCCATCGCCCAGGAGTACTTCATTGCGAGTGTAGTATTGCATGTACAGCTTAGCATTTTTTTTTTGATATGTCACAATCATTGGGTTGTACTGCATGTACAAACTCATTTTGGATATGCCAGTCAGAGGTTGTACTGCACATACAATTTCTGGGTATGCCACCCACGTGGGTTGTAATGCTTATACAAACTATTACTGTGCGTATGCCACTTTCATGGATTGTAATGCATGTTCAGATCTATCATTTGTAAATATGTGATGATCAGAGGTTTACTGCATGTACAAACTGTCGTTTTGGGTGTGCCACTGTCATGAATTGTACTGCATGCACAGGCCATCATTTCTGGGTACAAAAAGTTCCTGTCAGGCGTTGTATTTGCAAACCATTGTACATTTGCAAACCAACATTTTCACAACCTTCATCAGTTCATTGCCAATCTTGAAATTCGACCGGACAACTCCACCATTCCAATTGTGAAAAAAAGTCAAATTCGGGATGTTATTTGTCATCAAAAACTTTATTTTAAAGGTCACATCCAATACTTCAAAACCACATGTCAGAAAGCACTGTAAGATGTTCTAAACAGTCCCACTGACAGCTCCATCTACACTCGTCTGCTGAGTCGACAGTCCTGGTCCTGGTTCTTGAATGGTCTGTAAATCCAAACACGAAACTTTCCTCATTTTGTTGGACCCACTTTCTGCTTTGGATGCTATTTGCCAGCTGTAACCTCAAGCAGCCTCATCTGCTGAAATTATTTTAACTGTACACCTCTCTGAAATCAGATGGATACAAAATAGTTTTTTTGCTCAAGTTCCCAGCCATATGGGCATTCGAGGCAACAAGATGGTTGATCAACTTCCCAAGAGTGCCTCAAAGAAGGGTCGAGCAGACTGTCTATCCCTCACACTGATCTGAAACACTGAGCCTAGGCGGACATCAAAGACCTCTGGCAAGAGGAATGGAACTTGCAGACCGGTAAACTATTCTAAATTCATCCAAACCTCAAGGTTTTTACAATGTTCCAAGTCAGCCATGAAGATGAAACGGTCTTCTGCCCTTTGCGTGCAGGCCACTCCGTTTACACCCATTCGTATCTCTTGAAAGGTGAAGGAACTCAGCGGTGCATTCCACTCACAGTGAAGCATGTTCTTTTAAAGTGTTTAGGCTTGCATGATGTGAAACATTTAACACTTTACAGCAGACTCAATGAAAACCTTGTTCAATGTGGCCTTGAATTTCTGAAAGAGAGCAGCATTTTTCATCTGATCTTAAGATTTTACGGAGGACAGATTTTTAACAAACTCTCTGGTGGGTTTTTTGGAAGGCGTTATTTTCAAGGTTTGTGTGACAATTTTTCTTCTTTTTTTTTTTTTCAATTTGTGAGTTGACTTCAACATTGTGATAACCCCGATTTGGCCCTTTGTGGTCGGCTGGGTTATAAACATTACCTGACCTTACCCTACAATCGTATACTGTCCCACCAGATGAGTATCTGTAGCTGATTAGTGGACAGACAACTGCCGACACGTGACAAAAGTCATGCAGCGGAGAGACCCATCATCCAGATGTATGTCACTGCGGGCGTTGTACTGCATGCACAGACTAGCATTTTTTTGAGATGTCACTATCATTGGATTGTACTGCATGTGCAAACTATCGTTATGGGTATGTCACAATCAGGGCTTGTACTATACATACAGACTTCCAGTTTCAGGGTATGAAACTGACGTGGGTTGTACTGCTTGTACAAACTGCTTGTATAAACTATCACTTTGGGTATGCCACTGTCACGGATTGTAATGTATGTAGAGATTTATCATGAAATAGAAATTCCGCGATCAGGGGTTTACTGCATGTAAAAATTGTCGTTTGGGGTGTGTCACAGTGGGGCATTGTACTGCATGTACAGGTTATCATTGCATGATGTGAGACAAACATTTTTCAGCAGACTCCATGAAACATTGTTAAGAGATGTCCCACCTAATGTAGCGATTAACATTTTTCATCTAAGATTTTACTGAGGAAAGATTTTTTAACAAAATTGCCAGTGTGTTTTTGAAGATGTGTTTTTTAAGGGGTTGTGTGAATGACTTACCAGTTGACTTTGACATGGTGACAGCCCTAATACGGCCCTTTGCAGCCGGCTGGGCTGTAAGCAACATTACCTCACCTCACTGGTGGCTGTAAATAAACAGTTTTATGCAGACTGCTCAAAGCCCATTCTTTTTACACCCATTTACTTTTTTTTTTAATAGTCAGTCAGTCCTGTGGTGTGTTTCGTAAGAGCTAAGATATCATAGAGCAGAAGGACTTGCATGATTTAGGACGTAACACATTACAGCTGTCTCTGTAGTTGGAATGGATGCTAATCAACAAGCTATAAATGCCACAAAAAAGAATCGTGAAGATTTTCTATCCTTATACCAACTTGAAACCCAAAGCTCTGACTTAGGTCAAAGACCGTGGAAAGAGGACTGGAAGTGGAACATGCAGCCAGATACTTTCAGATCCCTTCAAACCTTAAATAGGCTATAGTGTCTGCTCTGGCGGCCATAATAAGCCTGAGGTTTTACAATCTGCCACTGGTGGCTGTAAATAAGAAAGTTTAAAGCAGACTGCTCAAAGCTCCTCTTTACACCCACCTACATTTTTCTTTTTTATAAGAGTTAAGACAATATAGAGCAATGGGACATGCTTGATTAAAGTTAAGTCCCGTGGCACATTTCATGATAGGAGCCAAGATATTATCATTGAGCAGTGGGACTTACATGATTGACATAAGCACATGACCTTGGTCACCAGACATGTTCCATTTGACACAATAATAAAATCTTTCATCTGCGGCAAAAACAAATTTGAAGCAGTCTTGGCATGTTTTATACTAATTATAGTAATAATGATGTGTGAGTGCATATGTGTATTTTTCTTTTAATACCTCATTTTCTGCGACAGCACTGACTAGACCAAAAGGACAGCCCTATGCGACTCCTCACGGTCAGCTGGACTGTAAACAACATGTGATCGAATCTTGTTGAAAACAGTTTGTGCATCTAAATCCATAATAAAACATGTCTTTTTTCCTAAGGAAAACACACACACGCACCCTTGAGGAAGAACACATGGGCAAGAGAGAATAAGGAAACTTGAAAAGCACTTTTATTTCTGTTTCCTTTCCACATTAAAACAAAAAAAAAGTAATAGTAAGATCAACAAAAATACACAAGAGGTTTCTTTTACATGGAAAAGAAGAGAAAAAAAAAAAACCCACCCCACAAAAAAAACAACTTTTAATGCTTCTCAGAAAAAGCTTTCACTCCATAGGTCTCCCTCCGGCTATTATCATAAAGCTGAATATCTAATGAACCCCAGGGCAGAATTATATGAGCCAGGGCAGAATTTTATGAGGTCATTGAGCATCTATTGTATCATTCACATTTCAGCGATATGTCCAATGCACAAGGTACACTGCATGCAAGGCTATTTGTGTTTGAACATTTTTTGTATCATTCACATTTCAGCTATACATCCAACATGCGCTGCACGCAGGGCAATCTGTAAGCAGCATCACTTTCAATATTACACTGACTGAAAAACTGCAAGATCTTGCAGTAAACTTTGACCTGCTTGGCCTACTGCAGAATTCTAAAGGGTCTGGTGCCAGGTATTTTTTCAAGGGTCAACAAACAGCTACAGCGTATTTTGTGCATCTTGACAGTTAAAATGTATGTCAAATGGAACCCTGTTCAACAACTACACATTTTCATGTAATACCTCATAGTATTTCTCTTAATGATTACAGTTCTCTAATTCATGTACAGTCCATAACAACAACAACAAAAAATTTTTTAAATATTTTCAATAAATGATGTACAATGTCTTGTGTATATGGTGTTATTTTCACTTCAAAATGCTTAAAAAGAATGTCATTCAACAACACAAACTCCTGAAAAAAAAAAAAGAAAGCTATAAAATGTATATTGTAAAAATTCTCTTCTTGTGCATGAAAATAATCATTCTTAATACAATGTTTTCTTTATTAATTCATTAACGACAAAATTGTATCATTTTGGTGCAGCACATGCTTGGATCTTTTACTTACACAAGTCATAAAATTACCACATGCCTGGATTAATGATATTGAAATATGAAACACTGAGAAAAAGTATGGGTGCAATTGCACCCACCATGTATGGGAATGGTTAAATTCAGATGGTCGTACTCCAAACAACAGAACTTTTTCAAAAGTGAAAATAAGATCACAAAGAGAATAACAAAAATTATATAAAATCACAAGTGACATCCCCTCAGCTGTCAACCTGCCATCAAAATTCATGAGCCAGTGGATACGAGGATGGGAAGAGGAAGGTGCAGTTTTCACTTTTGACTGAAACTACTTTTTATATAAAGTCCAACTGCCTCAGCTGATGAACTGCCAAAATTAACATCATATTTTGGCTTTTTTCCCGCCCCTTATCAAAAATGGTCCAAACAATCCATACTGTTTTATACAGTTGGAAAGCTGGTTTTAACACACTTTCAACAAAGATCCTCGTTCTGCTCTATGTGCCCAGTTAAAACTGCTGTCACAGCACTGAAATTCTCTCAGGACACCTGATTTCGACCATTTTAAACAAACTCCATGCAACAGCATATCTTTGCTTTGTACAATAGTGTGAGTTTTCACCAACACCAACGCCACTGTTTGGCTATGGGACACTAAAACAGCAGCCAACAAAGTATCATGCTGCTCTAGGAAAGTGTGAGCTCAAGCCAACTTTACTTGCTGTCAACAAAGCGGCATGGACCTTTCAAAGTTTACTCATTACTATTAAAATGTGACAGAACATTCACATGATGAAAAAAGGCACATTCTGTCTTCCATTGGCTGATACATGTACAAATAACGTACACAGGTACGGTTACCCTAGGCAGTGCACATCTGCATATGCAACCATGTATTTGCAATCATGACTACGTTTAATGTCAGCATTTACACATAATCTCGATGGGCTTGAATCACCCTACTGCTGTAAATATCAAGGGCTGACGGCATGCTTACAGATGTCATACAAAGCTGTACATAAAAGCCAATTTTTGCCCTCGAATCAAATCATTATTGTACTACTGTACTCGCATGCTCCACTCATTTCTTGCTGTGATGATCAACAACTATAGTTCTCATGTATTTCGCTCCATTCTGGCAGTGAGGAATGCAGACCGCTAACCATCTTTTCAGTTGCTACCAACTGATCCATTTCAAACCAAACACTGAAGGAAGAAATTCTTTCTACCTGAAACATTGGCTCCTCCCCCCCCCCCCCCCCCCCCCCCCCCCCCCCCCCCCCCCCCCCCCCCCCTCCCCCCCCCCCCCCCCCCCCCCCCACCACTATCCTCAATGCTAGGACTAACCACCTTTCCAGCTGCAACAAACCGATCAATTTCAAAATTGAAGGCAAGAGATTTTCCTCACTGAAACATTTGGTCCCTCCTATCTTGATTACTAATGGTTCGGTCACCCACCTTTTCAGTTGGTATTAACTGATCCATTTCAAACCAAAAATCTAATAAAAGGAATCAAAACCACAATCTCCAAACACAAGGAGCCAAGACCTCAATCCTTAACTACATTATCTCCACACAGAACAAAAAGAATCAAGGCCGCAATCTCAAAAACAAAGACTACGTTCTCTAACAGAACATATCACTATCTCCAACACCACAATCTCTAACACATCATCATCAAATCAAAGAATAAAGACTACAACCCCCAACACCATCAAGACCACACCACAGTCTGAATTGAAGACCTGAAAGGACAGCAGCAGCAGAACACAGAAACAACCATGGCCTTAGAGGGAAAGACTACACAAAGTATAATCATTGAAGCCACAACAAATGGCCAACAAAGGCCGAAAAGCAAAAGATTACACAAAGTATAAGCATTGCAGCCACAATGAGCACCGCTTCCACAGATCTTCGTACACCACGTGGATGTGATGAACGATATCAGAAAAGCTGGTCAAAATCCGGGAGATTACCCTGGACGTCCTGATTCATGCTGGTCACAAATTCATCAACCAGGAACCCACCATCAGCTATGTCATCCATGGGAATGTCCTCATTCAGGTCTGCCATGAACATATCACTGACCGGAGAAGTGAACCCAGCTTGCCAACCTTCTGGGGCAATCTGTTCCTGCATCTGTGCTCTCTGGCTGTCATGTAGCAGGACCTGAAAATGATCCGGATCTGTCTCCAGTAGCTGGAGCAGTTCCTCTATTCCAGCCTCCTCTACTTGTGCCTGATCCATAACCTGTGGCTCCAATTCACCATTTGAAACAAACAGTGGCGGGCCCACAGCTGCTTGAAAACATGTTTGAACAGAACATGCTGATGCTGTTTGAGATGACTCTGCATGAACAGCCTTTACCAACTGCTGTGGTTGGCTGGCATCCCCTGCTGGTGCAAGACTTTCATTTCCACATCCATGCAAACCCCATGGATCTGAAAGCTGGTCAGGAATGAATGGAGGCTTTCTGCCCTGACCCAACTCGCCACCGACGGCAGAAAACATGTTGGGTAGAGGTACTTTGTACCAATTCTTCTCCTCCACCACAGACACACTACCACTGCCAGACAGAGTGCAAGACCGCGGATCTGCACCAGTCATGGGTACGCCCAGCATCCTGCGATGGCTTGGCTTGGACGGCTGCTGCTGGCAACAACAAAGGGGATTTCAGGCACTGCCTGCTTCAACTGCGATGACACCAGAGGCAATTTTTTCCCGTGGAGAATCTTTTTCTCTGGAGTTTTAGCCTTCGTGATGGCACAGCTGCTCATGACCTTGCCAACCTCTTCTCTGCCTCCTTTGACAGATTTTCTTTGGCCCCGTCCCTTGCCTACAGCCTTTCCTTTACCACCGAGGGCAGGAGACTTGACTGGGGCAGTGAGGCTAGATTGTGCATCAGAACGCATGGTCAGCATCCCCATATTTACTGCTACATTCACAACTGTGCAGTCAGTTATTTTCCCTTCAAATCTTTGGCCAAGAACCCTTGGACCCTGCATCACACTCCTCCGCCCAGCTTCTCTTCCCTCCTCTCCACTACTTCCTTCTTATACATGCTCTCCTCTGTATTTAAGTCATCTCCCACCTTCTTCCCAGCCTCAGCATCCTTGCTGACATCAGTGTCTGCACACGGGTCTGTGTCAGTGGGTCCACGGTGATCTCAAGGACAACATCTTCTTCCCCCCATTTTCCTGTCATCGGCACGACTTGTGGAGGCCTGAGGTAAACATGCCTGTGGATCCACACACATGACAGGATCCTCCACCCTTGATGTGGGCACGGCAATATTGGTGCTGACCGGCTGCTTCACCTGTGCCATTCCCTGTGGAGGACCCGCTGTTGCCTGGCTTAGATCCCAGTATTTCATGTGAGGAGAAATTTTCTGCTGGAAACGTTGCACTCCAACCGAGGCCACTTCCTCAGATTCTTCAACACGCCGTACACATTCATCAGTAGGAGCTGCCAGTATGGATGCCTGTTCTTCAGGCTCATACGCTGGTAAGATCCGAGGTTGGTCCTGCACAGGATGCTCGTGACCTGCTGAAACAATACACACACATATGGTTCAACTCCGGCTGGATATGGGAGGGGAGTGTAACTATGCAATACGCTCCCTAAAAAGCCCTTGACCGGAGTTTTTAGGGGTTTCCCAGTCAAGAAACTCGAAAAAATACATTAAAAGAACTCAGTAACTGCCAGATCAATGACGAGAGTAATATGACAGTATTGTTACCGCTAAATGATGGTGAGCATCATTATTTAATGGATGATTTGATTTCTACACACAAACACAAGTGGTTACTATCTGTAGCTACCCACATGTGCTGCAAGGTATCTATTCAACACATTTCTCACACATACACTTATGAAAGCAAATAATTTTTTTTTTTTAAAGCAGTTATTTCCACTGTTGCAAATGACACACAAACTTTATCAAAAAGTTTTCAATCAGTTGTCTAAGTTTCAAGAATACAGAAGTGTGTAACTTCATCTACCAAAAAACCTGCTTTCAACCAATAGATGGGCGATCAGCAACATGAAGTAAACAGACCACCAAATACAGCAAGTATATCATGTCAACTAAGATTATTGTACCATAATGGTCTATCAATCAAAAATGCCCTAGACTAACCATGCCGTATCTGTGTTCTGAACTTGAACTTGCATCATCAGGTTAACATAAAAGAAAGAAAGGATCTTGCCATGCTTGTTAAATAAAAAGAGCTGCCACACTTGGCAGTGATAAGATAGGAACTTATGCTTAAAAATAGAAGAGTAGCTTATCACAGTTATCGATGTAAGGACAGAAGCTTACCATAGTTATCAATGTAAACAGAGGAGCCAACCATCCTTATCAATGTATGGAGAGGCGCTTACTGTCCTTTATCAATGTGAGGAGAGGAGCTTCTATTAGTTATCAGTGTCTGGAGAGGAGCTTATGATCCTTATTAACATAAGGAGATGAACTTATAGTTAACATATGGAGAGGAACTGACAATCCTTGTCAATGTACAGAGAGGAGCTAGACATCCTTATCAATGTACAAAGAACCTGGCAACCTTACAAATGCAAGGAAAAGAATCATACTTATCAATTTAAAAGAGAGTTACCATCCTTATCAATTTAAGGATAAAAAAAACTCACCACAGTAAGGCGTACCATCTTGCACAGGGGTGGGAGTTTTTAGCTGGGTTTCATCCTCTCTCCCTTGACGGTGTTCAGCTTTTCCTGTCACAATACAAACACCCACATCATGAACACGGCTTTTCCTGTCACGATACAAACACTCGCATCAGGAACACCACTTTTCCTGTCACGATACAAACACTCACATCACGAACACAGCTTTTCCTGTCACGATACAAACACTCGCATCACAACACGGCTTTTCCTGTCACGATACAAACACTCGCATCAGGAACATGGCTTTTCCTGTCACGATACAAACACTCGCATCAGGAACACGGCTTTTCCTGTCACTTTTCCTGTCACGATACAAACACTCTCATCATGACCATGGCTCTTCCTGTCACAATACAAACACTCGCATCATATATGCAGCTTTTTCTGTCATGATACGAACACTCACATCATGAACGCTAGTTTACCTGTCATAATACAAACACTCACATCATGAATACAGCTTTTCCTGTCATGATACAAACACTCTCAGCATGAAAATGGCTTTTCCTGTCACAATGCAAATACTCACATGAATATGGCTTTTCCTGTCATGATACAAAACACACATCATGAATACGGCTTTTCCTGTCATGATACAAACACTCACATCATGAATACGGCTTTTCATGTCATGATACAAACACTCGCATCATGAATACAGCTTTTCCTGTCATAATACAAACACTCGCATAATGAATATGGCTTTTCCTGACATGATACAGACACTCACATCATGAATACGGGCTTTTCCTGTCATGATACACTCACCCCCACATCATGAATACGGCTTTTCCTGTCATGATACAAACACACCATGAAATGGGCCTTTCCTGTCATGATGCAAATACTCGCACTGTGAACATACAGGTCAGTTACAGATACACAACATAAACAATCACACTGTTAGCATGTTATTTCAGGAAAAATATGCACACTAAAATGAAAAAAAAAAAAAAAAAATGTAGCTGACGGTCTTTTGTTATGAACTGAAAATCTGTTAAACCATCATAAATATTCACTCTGAGTGCGTATATTCAAGGTGAACTCATGCGTGCACTTATTCCTGCAGGTACATGTGCTACATAGAAGAACTGCTCCCAACACTCCACAGAACATTTAACTGGGGATGGATTGCAATCACAGCTGAACAATCCTACAATACTCATGCCTCTGGCAGCAATCAAATTTCCCATGTCATGGTCGTCAATACAATGCTAATGACAACAGGTGGGCTGTCTGCTTTCAATGATGTCATGACGGTTGTCAGTATAATACTGAAAGAATACTTTATTTCATCACTCCCAGTTTTGCTGCAAACCAGAGAAATTTGTTGACGTACAGTTATTCCAATGAAACCAGAACAGGTTTGTGATTATCTGTAATATCCCTCTCTTTAAGATGACAAGCTGTGCAAAACATGAGGAACTTGAACTCCTTCTTTTCATTTCTAAGTTAGTGCAACTGTTCTTCTGTCAGGGTGCGAGTGGGAAGGGGGGTGGGATGGGGAATGAGAAGGGATTGGGCAGAGACAAGGACAGGAGTTCAAACTTGACTTCCACCCACTTCGTAACTATACTAGGAAGATCCATGCAGTATCCAGCAAAACACACCCTGACATGTGCTCCATGATGCTTTGCACCTACCAGAGAGGAAGTCAACAGCCTGTTGGTCAGTCCATCGAAGGTCAGGGTCTGGCAAAAGAGTACGTCCCATGACGGTCAGCAGAGTGTCAGAAATCCCAGGGAAGATCCAACTGTCAGCGGTCATCGCCCAGTGAGGCAGCTGATGGCTGTGCTGTTGCATCTGCAACATGGGCCTTTCACGTTTTATCTACACATGCGCCCTTCTCATTTCATCTAACATCTCTGCTCTTCACGTATTATCGGTAAGATATATTCTTCACATTTCGCCTGCCGCATATGCCCTTCACATTTCCTCTGGCCTACACAACTTCCTGCAACTTGGGCCTTTCACACATGCTCTGCAGCATGTGCCCTTTCACATTTTCCACATTCTATCTGCAACATGAGCCCTTCACACTTATAGCTGCAATGTGCAACATGTACCTTCCAAACGTCTGCAACATGAGCCTTCACACTTATAGCTGCAATGTGCAACATGTACCTTCCAAACGTGAGCCATTCATATTTCACCTGCAATCTTTGCCTTCTACATTCTATCTCCAATACATGCCCATTTCATCTGCAACATGCACCATTCACATTCCATCTGCAACATGTGCCCTTGACATATCAGCTGCAACCTGCACCTTCCACATGGAGCACATGTCTGCACACTCCTTATGTGACAATGAGTGAAAATCACAGACAGCTATCCATTTTACATGATAATGGAAATTTAGACCCTAAGATGGTGCTACATAGGCAAGAATGACTGAGGAAGCAGCAAAGACACTCTGTCTCTGTGTGTGTGTGTGTGTGTGTGTGTGTGTGTGTGCATGCAATCACTTCAAACTTAACAGTGTGTGAGATGACCAAGAAGTGGGGAGTCGGTGTCAATGATACAGATCTATTCTGGATGTGAGGAGAGAGATGGCAAGTGACCACAACAGGCAGTTATAAATATCAAAAACACACTGACACATGTATAGAAAAGTACATTCACCAGCTCATCTAGAAAAAAAAAATATTGAATATGATTTGTATTTGCATTATTTTCCTTTCCTTTTTTTTTTTTTTTTTTTTTTTTTTTTTTTTTGTTGTTGTTGTTGTGGTTGTAAACTGCGTTGAAATATTTACCTAAGTTTCATTATTTTGTCTTGTGTGTGTGGGACAAACACACGCGCACTACTTAAAACAACAGAAATACTCTCTTTCACACTTGCTACTTCAACAACCGAAATGCAATCTTAAAGACTCGCCGCACACATTTCATGTGAATCCTCCACATTTCATGTGTTTTCGTGTGGCCTTGAGATTTCATCTCTTCACAATAATGTGTCATAACCCTTCAAAACTAGAGATGAATGACAGTATACCATAATCATATTCTCTGTAAAATCTTACCTGCAAAAACAGAAGATGTGTTGTTGTGTCACATGCACACACAACACACACATGCAAAGCATGCCCACACCTGTAAAAAAAATGTAAACAAATCAGTTTACCATTTTTTCTCTTTACTTTTTTTTTTCCTTTCTCGGTGGGTTTGGGGGGGCTCAATTGCTTGTGCAAAAGTAACTTGAGTGTCTGATCCTTTTTGAGCTTGGAGATTTCAACATTTGATCCAGCGTACACATCAACCCTATGAACGACCCTACAACAATGTGAACGTCTCTGATTCTCACCAGAAGCTGTTTGAAGACTAAGTCTGGTTTTGGAATGCCCAAGCGTTGACAAGCCTGTTGAATGTCCTCATGTTTAATCAGTGGGGTGTCCGTCATCTGCTGCTTCTCCAGCTCTATGATCAGGTGCTTCAGTGTGGCCATGTAGTAACACACAGCCCCATGGCATAGGTGTCAAAGCCTGGCTCTGGGGCAAACTCGTGACAGCGCTGCTCTCCTCTAAAAAAACACACACACACAACACACAGTGTGCAGTCATGCACAAACATACAAGCACACACACATGAGCATCAGTTCAGAAACTGGCTTACAATATTTTTCTATTAGTGTAAGTTATTTGCATAGGTTTACTTGTATTTTTGTTGACAAGTGTGTACTACTTAGCAAAACATTAATGTCAGAATGTCCATGAATGTTTTTTTTTTTCCCAGAACATTTAAGAACAACTTAATAAATGCGAAAGTACAAAAAAAATTTTTTCCACACTTTAATGCTGAAAGTATGGCAATGATGCTCATCTGGTCAATGGGAGCTTTGATCCATGATTTCATCAACAACACTGTCAATTTATAATGCGAGTTACACCAATCAAAAGGCTTCTCACAACACCTTAAAAATAAACTGTGATCTGTT
This sequence comes from Conus betulinus, assembly GCA_016801955.1. NCBI lineage: Eukaryota > Metazoa > Mollusca > Gastropoda > Neogastropoda > Conidae > Conus > Conus betulinus. The sequence continues at coordinate 133,760 of JADBJO010004998.1, forward strand.
GATATCAGGTTGGAGAACTACCGATTAAAAAAAAAAAAAAAAAAAAAAAAAAGAGACAGGGTTCATGAGCTGTCTGGGATCTGATTTGGTCCAGAGGAAACCCGCCAGGTGTGGGATCCCAGAACGGGTGTGTGTGTGTGTGTGTGTGGGGGGGGGGGGGGGGGGGGGGGGGGGGGGATTGGAAAGGAGAGGCATGCTGGTCAAGTATGCACAGAAACCAGAAAAAAAAAAAGCTTCCTTTTCTCCACTTTCTGCTTAGTTCAAATCCTTTGCAGAAATTTTTTTAAAAGCTATTCACTTTTAAAATGCAGGCCTAAATTTGTTGACTTGCTCACGTTAACAGGCTTTTCATTTCATTCCAATCCCCACTTAAAAAAACTCCAGCCGTTCTCAAACGTATCACCTCAATTGGTCACGCATGATAATGCGAAATCTCAGATCTTTGTCTAAAGTACAAACAGCACAAAGCACAACCACAGAGGTAAGACAACGGCTGAGAAAACTGCATTTACTTAACAAATTTTTGTTCATCTATGTGCCTGCCACTGTACTGATTTGATCAGCTCATATAAAAGCACTACAATGTATCTCAAATGTCATAGATGCCCTGAAAGGAGTACGACAGAAATCTGAAACAGAAAACTAGACAGCGTAATAGTTTGTGTGATCAAGTACTTCACATTTGTTTTTTTCCTTCTTACTGTGAACCTTTTTTCTTCAATGTTTTTCGTCACAATAAAAATTTGCTTGTGTTTTTTCTGGATATCTAATGATCCATGGAGTATTCTCAAGCCTGGATACGGAAGGCATAAACACATTTGGATGTAAGGACTTTAAAAAGAAAACGTATAAAACAAGCAATTACAATTTTTTCCCAAGCCACTGAAAACCACGTCTGCATTACACAGAAATGGGCTCTCAACCATTTGTAAAATCTGTTTTTAAAAAATGGATCACAGTTTGTTCAACGAACAACCCACAGACATGTACACACATACACAATAAATCAGGCAGAATTACTGCTTTGACGTGGACTCTCTCTTTTTTCAAACAGCCTTAACCAATTTTTTACAACAGGCTTTTTTCTTTTTCTGTGTTCTCTTTAACTTACCCCCCAGACGTCCACAGTTTATGCATGTGATCCACCAAATTGTGCCACAGTTCTGGTGCCCAGTACTCTGGAGTCAGCCCCAGGTTGAAGGTCATGGTACCAGTGGTGGTCACTGCAGACCCGAAGTCGGCCAGCACGAGCACCGGATGCTTGTTGCTGGCTGGCCTGGTAAACCAGCAAGTTCTCCGCTGCACCACAATACACACTCGTCAGCGTTTCATCACTAATCTTATCTTCTATTTTCTTAATCATTCAGTTTCAATTGTGAACAGCATTCAGATACTGATCAACATCTAAGGTGAACAAAAGTGCAATAAGGTCCTATTGGGGAAAAGGTGCACAGTCTGCACACTCAATTCATACAGATGGCCAGCTATAAAACTTAAACAAGTTCTGTTTTTCACAGAGTGCCACTGCAGGCCGAAAAGAAGAAAAAGTCTTGCGCCATTTTCGCGCAAAGGCCATTCCTTTTCACCCACTCACATCTAAGGTGAAAAAAGTTTTGTGGCGCATTCCATGTGATGTACTACTCATTACAAAAACATGTTCTTTTAGAATGCTGGGACCTGCATATAGGCAGACACAGACACTTTACAGCAGACTTACATAATGTGAGACATAAACGCTTTACAGCAGACTCCATGAATATCTTCAGAGATGTCCCATCTGAAGTGATTTTTTAGTTTCTGAAAGAGATCAGTATTTTTCATCTGATTTTAAGTTTTACAGAAGAAATTTCCAGAGTGTTTTTAGAAAATCTATTTGAATTAGAGGGATGTGTGTGCGTCTGTGTGCGTGTCTGTGTGTCAAATCTATTTTGACAGTTGACTTTGACGCGGTGACAGCCCTGATATGGCCTTCTGCTGTTGGCTACGCTATATGCAATGTTCTCTCCCCTACCTTCATCTCTATCCCATTATCCCATCTTCTGCTGATCTACTTTCCTTTTCTTCTGTTCTTCCACTTCTATTCTTTTCCATGTTTTTATCACTTTTCTTCGTTTAATTCAACATCATTGGCCGATACCACGAATTATTTGTTGAGGCCAAAATTCCACCCACATTTCACAAGAACGACAGAAAATGACGACTCGTAACATAATCATTAAAAAGAAAAAAGGGGAAAAAGAAAGAAGCTGAAAAGACATATGACTGGTCCATTGAAGAATGCAAGGACACTTTGAAATGAGCCTACATTCCTAAAATCAGAGCTGCCTGTGCTCCAAATTACCAGCTGGGTACTGAACTCCATTTTTCAATAGTATAATGATAGTTTTCTGGTGGTATAAACATGCTGCCTTTCTACAAATGAACTCCTTGCGTCATCCTCTTCCTTGTACTTGCCAAGACAGCATGCCATTTTCCGCATGCATGAAGACGCTTTCAACTGGATTCATCAGCTCCTTAGTCAAAAATTTCATGGCCTTTCATTTTCTTTTTCAAAAATTTCATTTTACATTTTAACACATTTTCATTATCTTTAAACAACACATCAATGTAAATCATTTAAGGGGGGGGAAAGGGTTAATAAAAAAAAAAAAGGCACAATGAGTACATCAAAAACTTACGTTTGACATCAAGATGACAAATGCCTTCCTGATGGATGTAATTCAGCACCTCAAACCCTTGCCGAGCAAGCTCTTCAACAACTTGCCAGTACCACGTCGCCGAGATCTTTTTGTCACGGAATATCTTCAGACAGTCACGTAATGGATGCCCTGTTTTGAAATAAACATATACGCATACTGGATGTCCGCACTAAAGGAAAAAAAAAAAAACAATGTTTCAAAACAAAAATACATAGAAACAGAATCAAAAACGCTTTATAGACCTAAAGCGGATCCCAAACACCACTAAGTAGTAGTACCCCCATACAATTTATCATCGACAGATTCATTAAGGAGGTCCATAGTGGACCATTTTGGCTTCTGTGTCAACTTTCAACCCTTGTATCAGAAGTTTTATTATGAACCATGCTGGAAAAATGCTGAAAAAAAAAAAACATGTATCTGACGAATAATCAAAACTGGATCATGAGGACAATTTGCAATATTGGAAATTGCTATTTTTTTTTGCAATTCCTGAGAACCTGTATTTTTCTTGTAAATCAAATAAATGGTCTGAAATTTCATGAGCACAAATTTACTGTTATAGATGCTGAAAAACAGGTAGTAAGTTTGAAGCTTCTGACTAGCTTGTTCGTAGAGACATCGGTGCTGAAAAAGACATTTTACGACTTAACCCTCTTGTCAATCGGGCGCCCGCTAGCGCCCAACCGGAAATCACACAGCCAAAACGCTGAGCGCCTGCCAGCGCCTGGTAAAACACGTGGCAACAATGGGTGCCGCCATGTTTCTCGTAGAAAAGGAAGTCTCGCAAGAACGTGCTTTCCTTCTTCCTGTAGCCATTTTCTACCGTCTGCAAAAAACCGCGCGAGTCGATGCGTGCCGTGGTTCTCGAGTTACGAATTTTTAAAGTTTTGAAGTAGAAATGCGGGTTTTTCACCATGGCTTACCTTGATTTCTGCCGTTCTATAATGAGATTTAGTGATGGAGATACTGCGATTTGTAGATTTACGGCATAAGACTAAGTGAAAGTGCTGGGTGATGAAGCTTAGAGTGACCTAGATTTTGACTGGGATGAGGTTCAAGGTATGATGAGCAATGATTCGGAAGAAAGTTCTGAAGAAGAAGATTTTTTTTTTTCCCCGAGTAGATGGCTCATGTGATATTCTTCAAATTTACGATATAGCAACATATATATTCGTAGGAATTTAAAAAAAATTATTTTCATTTCATTCTTTCCTTTCCTCTCTTTTAAATTATTTTTTTAATTGAGTAACCATGTTCAAATTACGGAGTTACCTATCTTGCCGATGGTTTTCGGTGTTGCTAAGCTCGGATAAGTGCATAATGAAGAGGGTTAAAGTAGTTCTATGATATATTTACCTGTTCAAATAAATCCCTGTCCCCACTTGGCGTGGAACATTACCATATCATCAGGATACCCCCACCCCACCCACCAGAACACTGGGACAACAGGGAGCTAACCTCGCCTCCTTTCCAGTTAGGCAGCAAAAAGTTCACCTCTTCGAAACATACTCAAACTAACAAAGTTTTTGCACCCTCCCCTGACCAAGCTGTGAGGTGGGCAGCCGTCGTAATGTTTGGAAAGATTAGGTACACTGCAAAACTGTTTTTAGAAACAAGTTCCTTTTTCTCTTGGTCACCTGTCCAAACAAATGCCAGAATATCCCAAAGGATGGTGGGAAGCATGCTCGCCTGAACAGTGAGACACTGATCCCATACCATGTTCTGTACAGTTCTCCTAGCCTTGAGCTCGGCATTAGTGGCCACCAAGGGCCCTAGGCGATGGTTCCCATGCTCAGTCTGGAGGCATAAATGCTAAAGTCCCCACTCTCCCTCAAAACAATGGCACAAAGTGACACACAAAACTTTCAAAGAGACAAGAATTTTTTTCGAGCCTGAAATCTGAAAAAGTTGATTCCCTCTCTCAAAACGTATTGGGAAAAATGATTGCAGACGGATATAGCCACTTCAAAAATCTTTCCATATGCTAATCTAGTAAAAAAAAAAAAAAAAAAACAGTGTAACATGGTGCAAAAAAAAAAAAAAAAAAAAAAAAAAAGGCAGGCAGTGATTGTGCTGTGTCAGCAGGACAATCCAAACAGAAAGTGTTAATGAGAATAGGAGGGGTGCGTTGTCACTGTCTGAGTAACTTGTATGCCTCCAAGGCAGTCAAAGTGCCTCTCCATATTATATGTCATGTTACGGCCAGGTAAAACCTACCATAGGTGATCTCTGACTTCAGCCTGCTGCACAGTCGATGTCAGCAACCGCAGTGCACTACCACGAGGGCACAACTGATGGACAGACCCTGGACTTACTGCCCTGTGCCCTCCAGGTGGAAGTGGTTACTCTGAATGTTTCAATGAAGTGAACTCACCACAGGCTATCACTCTTGCTGCCTAACTGGGAATGGTGGAAAGGTTAGCTGCCTGCTCTCCCAAATTTTGTTCCTTGGGGGATCCTAATGATAAGGTGATGTTCCATACCTAACGGGGATACAGCATATGTTTAGACAGATATGTATGAGAAAAAGCCCCCCCCCCCCCCCCTCCTCCCCTACCAAACCCGTACCCCTCCCCCCTTCCCTGTCTCTCCCTCCCAGATCAGTTTTATCTGCACGACAAACTTTTATCTTCAAATCGCATTTTCTCCGAAACAGAGATCATATCAATAAATTTGTTTGTCTGTTAGTTTCCACGAGCCCTATAAAGCAGAGTAGAGCAAAACACATTGTTCATTTCCTGTTCACATTTCTCCTGCCAGTACTGACCCACAATGATCTGTTCTTTCATATATGCACACAAACATGAAACAGCAAGGACAGACACTAACCAGTGGCAGCACATGAGCAAATGGTGTGTATGCAAGTGGTCGTGTCTCCATAAGTGCATTAAGTAAATGCAGGAAAGTCACTGTGCTTCTATAAAACGCTATGTCTGAAAAATTTGAGCTGCCAGTCTTGGTTTTTAATTGTTGTATAATCAATCATTTCAATTGTTGTATATCATTTTAATTGCTGGATAATCAATCAGAAATCACAGGTATTTTTTGCCACAAATACAATTTAGCGAAGAGCTCTACTGAACACTTTGTTAAAGACACTTCACTTTTTCAATACTTCGTTAACTGCTGTATACCTATGCCTTGTCAACTACTGTAAACCTGTGTCTTCACAAATTAAACCTACATCTTGTCAATTGTTATAAACCCATGCCCTGTTACTGCTGTAAACCTATACCATGTCACTGATGTAAACCTATGCCTTGTAACTGCTGGAAATCTATGTTTTGTCACTGCTGCTGTAGACCTATGCCTTGTCACTGATGAAGACCTGTGCCTTCTCAATGGCTGTGACTATGGGAGTATACTAGCTTTGTAAGCCAACACCTTCTACTTTCCCAGGAAAACAGCCATTACCACTCAGGAAAACTGGGTTAAGCTGGTTTCTTCGTTGTTAGTGAAGAACACAAACGTTTTCCTTATTTTCCCAAGAGAAACAATTGTCAGTGTCATAGGACTGCCAACCTCTGAAGAGACTTGAGATGAACATTTTTTTTAAAACTGAGCAGAATTTCTGACAGCTGAGAGATATACATACACACTGCACCCCAAACAAAACAATGACATTCCTAACACTTCAGTTCCTTTACTTTTGTCAAAGCTTTCAAGGATTCGCTGTCTCTGCCGACACGCTGTTGCTCTTTTACATTTTTGAAGCACACTATCACAAAGTTTCATTTTATGACTTGGGTCAGTTTTGCACTTCAGAACCACCAGCGCTGCTGTAATGTTTTAAGCCAAAGTGCGACAAAAATCTATAAGGTTCTCCCTGACAAGGCTGAACACAACCTGAATCTGTGCTTCTGTTCTAAATTCTTTTTTTTTCTTTTCTGCCTCTGGGTTAATCAGTCTAGCAAGTCGTTTTGACCTGATGGCGGTGGAGAAAGCTGAACCCGAAGTTTCAAAACAACTCTTTGGCTATACAGGGTTCCCACTTCCTCATAGAAAAAAAATTCAAGGGTTTTTCAGGAGTTTCTAAAGGGGATATTTTAATTTTTAAAGGGGCAAATTTAGCCGTACAATTGAAAAAAAAAAAAAAAGAGTGAATAATTACCTTACACTTGTAATCCAGCCATGATGATAAGGTGATTACACATCTGTAGTCTTTTCCACGCTCAATACCATATACCAAAAATAAAAAATGAAGTCTTTATACAGAAATTGAGAAATCAAAAAAAGAAAACTTCCAATCTGCTTTCCGGACCAGTATCTGACATGGATGTCCAGCTGCTTCTGTTTCAAGTCCTTATTCAATGATTCACCAAAAAGCATGACATATTCATTAATTCTATACCGGCAGCTGCAGCCAAGGCCCCCCTCTGGCACATTTCAGGAGGGAGCTCAGCAAACTTTACTTTTAAAATACAGCCACTGTATGTGTTGTTATGTGGAAGTGTGTGTGAATGGTTGGTGGGCCTGGACTAGCCTAATGCTTGTTCCGGGGCAGGAAGGAGCGGGTAACCCCTCTTGAAAAGGTGAATGTGGGTAGCCTTCCTGCAGCTCAACACACTAACTGGATTTGTGTGTGTGTGTGTGTGTGTGTGTGTGTGTGTGTGTGTGTGTGTGTAGGCTAGCTGTTAGGTAAGTTGGGGGGGGGTGGTAGTATGAATGCTGCCTCTTAAACAAGAAAGTAGATTTTTTTTTTTTTTTTAAACAAATGCACACACACAAGTCACTTAAAGTCTACGGGGATGATGTGACGATTGATTTGAAGATTTAGTCTGTGATTTCACTCTTTTTTCAGTTCCGACTGAAAAAAAGGAACAAATGCGAAAAGTTGCAAGATATCTACTTTTGGTTTCCCCACACCAATAGTTCATCACAATCAAGAATATGGAAACATTGCTGTAAACAGTTTCGTGTTGTCTTCAGCAGATCGGAAACTGTGATGATTGTTGATGGCATGAATCGTCCACAACACTTCAGCTTTCAATTCATCTGTCCCACTTGCTGTTATTGTGGACTGTGACGATTCTTACTGAGAAAATGGTCTGACCCGATGTTGATGAATTTGATGATTGCCGAACGAAATCCGTAAGACTAATGACCAGCCCTACTCGCTTTTTCCAATTCCATGTATTTTTTCCTCTTTCTGTGACTTGCAACCGCCAATTCGCCCATTTGCCCGAACATCAACGGTCTTTTGCACACTTTACAGAAAAATGCATGTTTGTTGTCTCTGCATTCAGTGATCCAGCTTTCATATTCTTCCTTCTGTAGCCACAATATATCGAATGCGCAATTTCCCTTAGGCATGACGGCAGACGCAACAGTATTCGACTTCACCGAAGATGAGGGAGCATGGCGATCTTTGTCGGAAGTCAAACTGCGCATGTGCACACAATATAACCGACTATTGAATTGCTTCCCTTTGCTTGAAAAGTAGAGACGACACACAAAACGATTCAAGAGGCGAAAATCGATGTCCGAAGTCTCGTTCACGTTAGTTCTCCGATTCGTCTTCAAATGTTATGGTCAGTTTTGGTCAAAAAAACGATTTTAAGGGGATTTCAAGGGATGGTAGGGATATCTGCAGTTTTCAAGGGTCTTTTTGACCCAGTTTGAAATTTAAAGAGTTTTCAAGGGTCTCCAAGGGGCATACGAACCCTGCTATACGAATGGCAGATGTGCAAACTCTGCAAAAACGAACTTTTTTTTTTTTTTTCCGCTAGCAGAATTTTTTTCCGTCAAGCAGAACTGCAGAATGACTTGCATTTGAGCATAATAAATTCAGCCAAAAGCAGGATGGTTGGCAGCTCTGGTGTCATCTGAAAAGATCAAAACAGTTTTTCCTATTTTTCAAGGAAACAAATATTACCCTTAAAAGACAAGACAAAAAAAAGAAAAAAATTCAGCTATGATCCTCAGGATCACAACTGTTTACCCTGCTTTGCCAACCCATTTGTGCTTGTCATGCTAAACAGTGATCACAGCTGACTTCCCCAGTCAACAATTTCTTTGCAATAATGCTCACTTCTCTCAAGAAAACAAGTGCAGCATTACCTCAAGGAAATAAGGAAAACAACTGTGACCCTAGGGGAAAACATAAAAATTGTCATTATCCTCAGGAAAAACACTGAAAACAATTATGACCCTAAGGGAACACAGAAAATTGTCATTATCCTCAGGAAAACACTGAAAACAATTGTGACCCTAGGGGAAAACAGAAAATTGTCATTATCCTCAAGAAAACACTGAAAACAATTGTGATCCCAGGTAAAATGACGTGTCAAACAACTATAAACCTGTTTTTGTCAACTGTAATAAACCTATGCCATACCAACTGCTTTAAACCTACACCTTGTCAACTGCTGTAATCTGTGTAAACCTAAGTCTTATCACTGCTGTAAACCTATGCCTTATCAACTGCTGTAGTTTGTGTACACCTATGCCTTTTCAAATGCTGTAAACCTATGCCTTGTCAACTGCTGTAACCCTGTACCATATCAACTGCTGTAAACCTATGTCTATGTCTTTTTAACTGCTGTAAACCTATGTCTTATCAACTGCTGTAAACCTATGCCTTATCAACTGCTGTAAACCTGTACCTTATCAACTGCTGTAAACCTATGCCTTATCACTGCTGTAAACCCATGCCTTATCAACTCTGTAATTTTTGTACACCTGTGCCTTTTCCACTGCTGTAAACCTTTGCCTTATCAACTGCTGTAAACCTATGCCTTTTCAACTGCTGTAAACCTAAGCCTTATCAACTGCTATAAACCTATACCTTGTCAACTGCTGTAAACCTACACCTTGTCCTCTGTAATAAACCTATGCCTTATCAACTGCTGTAAACCTATTCCTTGTCAATTGCTATAAACCTATGACTTTTCCACAAAATATCTGTGAAAAAAAAATGAAAAAAAAAAAAACCTACACAAAATGCTGCAAAAAATAGCAAGATGATGATTGGTTAAGTGCCAATGATTGATTTGGAAAAAAAAAAAAAAAAAAAAAAAAAAACTAAGTTAAATCGACAGTGCACTGTCTTAAGAAAACTGTTGTGGAAAAATGTCATTATGATCACTCAAAAAGCAGTGCACTCAGAGAAATAATCAAAAAAAGTGCAAAAGGTGTATGAGCAAGTTCAACTGAGAAGTTACACGAGGTGAGAACTACACAGGTTGAAAAACATAAGGTAAAGAAATGAATTTCAGTTAGACCGGAAACAAAGACCGGGAAGTTATCAAAAATTTTAAAAAACGGCATACACCGACATTACGGTTTGGGAGTGGATTTGCAAGGCCAGACAAAAATAATATACTTATTAACAAACAAACTTTACTGGACAGATTTACACTGTAGACACACAGTGTATTCCATCAACTTTCATCTGGACAGTTTGATTTACTATGCTGATATCTTTTGATGATTAGATCATGTCTTTTCATGATTAGATCATGAAACTCTGTACGTGTACTATCTCCCTCCCTATTCAACCTGATTTTTCAAAAGGGCAACGAGCAGTTGCCACTGTATACTCATGCATACATGTATAACTGACATTTCCCTGCCACATACTGCCACAAAAACACTCGCTCACACTGGCCACACACAAGAGAAAAACTAGCCACCTGCATCTTGCAGAAGGACGTCCACAGTGGTGTCGGCACACAGCAGAGCATAAACTTTCACCACCCCAGGGTGATTCAGCCTGAGGAGACACTGCACTTCCTCCTTCCTCAGATGACGCCCATCCTGCACACAAACAGGCCAGCCATACATCCCATCATCACAGGCTCACACTGGATATTGAGGGTCAGGGTTGAAGGGGTGCAACAAAATGTTTTGGTGAAAGTGATCCTTTAAAAGTCTTGCTGAAAGTTTGCCAACATAATGAGATCTGCTTAACCAGATGAATTTTGGTGCAGGTCCCTTCACACAAAGTACGCATTACTCCATACGGAGTCAAGATGTCAATCCCTTTATCAGAGAAAAGAGTACCCATGCAAGCTAGGAACTAGGCCTGTAACCCTTTAGAAATATTCAATTTGACTGTGGCTTACAGGTGTGTGTGTGTGTGTGTGTGTGTGTGTGTGTGTGTGTATACCTTCAACTGTTTGTGTGTGTGTGTGTGTGTGTGTGAATGTTCAACTATACCTTCAACTGTCTGGAACCAGATTTATCGTCAGAGACTGTCCCTGTTTTACAGCCAGTTTAACTCCAATACACATGTAAGGCAGTCCTACCTAGAAGCCATTCAAGTCCATAACGTCCCATGATCCTGCTAGGGTTTCAACACACCACCTCCCAAACCTCAGTCTGTGCTATCAACCACTGTCCCACGCCCGTTGATAATGCAGCAAGCAGAAATAAGAAAACACACATCTGCTAGGGCTTCAACTTACAGCCTCCCAAACCTCAGTTTGTGTTGTTAACCACTGTCCCACACCTGTTGATTATACAGCAAGCAGAAATAAGAAAACTAACTGCAAGATTTTTTTTCCCCAGCAATCAGTTAAATTGCAACAGGAAGATCACTTACCCTGAATCTTTTTCTAACAAAGGAGAGCTGGGATCGTCTGTCATAGAAAGCCTCCACCTTCCCAGAAATGCCTTCACCGCACACACGTTTCTTTTCAAAGTGGAGATTCTTCTCAAAACAGCTGTTTTCCACAGTCAACTTCTGAAATAAAAGGAGAAAATTTTAAACAGACAGATCAGTCAACAACTCCACTTCCATATTCCAAGCTTACACAGCATTTTCTGTCCTTCCGAGCAAGAATACTGTTAAAGACAAACACAGTAAAAATGCTCTTAAACCTTATGACCCCTCTTCAGCAGTACATACAGATGATCTAGCTCAAAAATCCTTTTTATGCTTAGAACATAAGCTCTGGGAACATCAAACCAAAGCCAAGGTACTTATGTCAGTAAGTCACTTCTCATGAAACTTGATGATGCAATACTGATCAGTAAATGTGCATACATGCCTGCAAGCACACACACACACACACATGCACACAATCCTTGCTAGACTTGCAATTTGATCTTGAGAATTTCCTCTTCTCCAACACCCCTTCGATCTTTGTTTGTCATTTTCCTCCCCTCTCCTACAATTCCACCATTACCACTCCCAACTCCCAATTCAACTGTCAGGAGAAAAGTATTTCAATTTTTGTGTGTGATCTTGACAAAGATCAGTTACTTCAACACATTACACAAGGTAACAAAAAGTTTACTTTACACATTACATAAGGTAACCAAAACGATTCAACGCCTATCTTGCGCTGAAGTGATTGAAGACAAGTGATTGCTCGTCCTTTTTCATTGTCCTAATTGCTTTGTATCTTGCCAGAAAAAGACCTATGAGGTCGAATCGCATCGTGTTTTTGTCTTGTGATTCGTTTGTCCACATTTTTTTTGCGGTTCGTTAACATTTATTTTAGATTTGTTTAGATTTCCGCCTGCAGTCGTCTCACTTTGCAAACTAAAGTTTACTGTTAAATATCAGAAAATGGAGGGGTGGGGGGAGGGGGAGAGAAAAATGTGTCCACTATTTTTTTTTCAATGATCGGTTTACTACTAGCCAACAGACACAGATGGGGAAAATCCACAGTTTTCTTTGTCTACACAGATCTGCACATCCTAGTCCCAAATTATGAATCATATTTCAAATTTTTCAAGCAGTATAAGCCTTTTGGGAATAATCATGAAACGTATAAATTTTAGATGCAGTGATAATTATTTCCTTAAACTTAGGGGTCAGACTTGGGCAAAGAACCTGTTTCCAAATTTTCAGGGGGTCACAGAAATATTCAGGGGTCACCATTCTTAACTGCTTGAAAATATAGTGATACACACACAAACACACATCTGTTACTACATTTCCTCTCTGTCAGAGACACTGAAGTAACATTTCTTTGGGTGCCCTCCCACTGTGGGTTATATTATAAGGAAAAGGTTGATGTTCTAGCAAAGCGAGGAGCAAAACGATCATTAGATTCACATTTATTTAACTTCTCTGTCAGTGCAAGAGCGCTACACTTTGGCAGAGAAAGTACAATTTTCTACTTTTCATTTGACAGAAAGAGAAGGTGGGTGTTTCTGGTTTACACTTTGGCAGAGAAAGTACAATTTTCTACTTTTCATTTGACAGAAAGAGAAGGTGGGTGTTCTGGTTTACACTTTGGCAGAGAAAGTACAATTTTCTACTTTTCATTTGACAGAAAGAGAAGCTGGGTGTTCTTGTCTACACGATGAAATAAAAAAGATTCATGAAGTTAAGTACGATCAAAACATTTATCAAAGACAACAGGTAAGTTCCTTGATCTATAGATGGAAACTGGATTGTTTTTTAAAACAAAGTGTGTCAAAAATAAACATTGTATATGTGGTCGTAGCATATCAACTGATCACATTCTTTTGTGTAAATAAATGAAAAAAATCATTCCAAACACGCCTGTACAGCCTATTCAATTTGTTTTCCTGTCAGCATGTAAAAGACATCTTTTCTTTTTGCACTTAGCTAAAAGTTCAATTCGCAAATACTAATATATAACAGTCAGTGGTGAGATGAGACAGAAGAGTTACATGCTGTTTTTTTGTTTTGTTTTGTTTTGTTTCTTAGATTGAGTGTATTTCCTATTTTTGTGTTTAGCTGCTAGAGAAGTTACTTCTTTTGACTCGTGTTAACTCCCCCCCCCCCTGTTTTTTTTTGTTGTTGTTTTGTTTTTTCGTTTAATAATATCACGTAATGTGGAAAGACGTAAAACAAAACACCACACACACACACACACACACACACACACACACACACACAAAGGGTGCTCTCATGGACTTGCACACACAAAACGACTAAAACAGACAGAAATTTGTACAGATAAACAAAGAGGTGCTACGCTATTAATAAAGTTCATAAAACATTCTAAACTTTGCTGATTTTTTGTTCATAGTCCTGTTCCAGTGTTGGTGAAGTACTATCAACTAACATCAAGAACTGTAAGTATCTGCGCTGTCAGGATTTTAACAGTGAAGCTTGATTTGTGGGGTGTCTCTTCGATTATCATCACAGAATTTCCACTATGCAGTGCTGAAATAATCTACTGCTTGACCATATTCCAATTGCAATGCAATGATCATTGGAAGCCTGGTGACAAACGCAAGTAATGAATATTCATGGAACCTTTGACGAAACCATGTAGACTGGCCACTCTTGCACAGTGCACAACTCATCTCTCCGTCCATAACAGAGCCATCTTAATTATCCTAACTGCTTATGATGCAGGCATAATTCGCTCGACTTTTGACCCATTCACTGGATACCCACAAGCCAGAGCTGATCTGTAAATTTTGATTCTGACAAGCTGAATTTCGTGAGGTCTTCCATGCTTTTCGCGCTTAGCCTAAATCACATGATCTTACAGACCTATCATAGACTGGGTAGTCTATTTTGACAACTCTTGTTGGTTTTCAGTAGACAGAGTTCTGAAGCAGAAGTTGTTCATTGATTCAGTGTTCTTAAATGCCATGGGAAGTTATGTTTCTAACAACTTCAATCGTGGCGGATAAGACAAAAACACTTTAGCGTGATGCGCTACTTGGAGTTCTAATAAGTACAAGAGAAAATCAGTGCGTCACCGTAAATTCTGGAATTTTTTTGTGATGCACTGGCCTGAATTCCATCGCATCACATGGGAATTTTATGCATCAGAGACGCACATTTCCACATAAGAATAATCACCGAAATGGAAAAAAATGTACCACAAACATGCCTTAATAATACCTGCAGTTAAAAGTGTAAATTATACATAAATTATTTTTTTTTCCTACTTGCTTCAAAGGAAGTGGGGCAAGGTCTTCACTTTTCACCCCTAACCCACCAAACACACACTCCCTTTTGTGCTGATCTTTCCTCTCGACTTCAAAATCAGTAGCCCCCTCACTTCAAGGCTTCTGTTCTATTCGGTCACACTTTACTGGGTGACTTTGGTATCAGCAACTGTCAACCGGAGCTGTCCACAGAGCTCAGTAAAATGCTGTTACACAACACAGAAGGTAGCTTACGTCAGCCTAGACATCAACAGGCACTCTGAAAGACAAGATCCCTGTGGTGCAGTTATCAAGCACCCAAATCTTGCATGGCAGATAAGACTCCGCCTCAGAGTTATCAAGCACCATGAGCACACCTGTTTACCCTTTAACTGCTGTTGGGTGTACTTTCCAACAAAAATGACAGGATTTTCCACAAAGAGTGTGTACACATTCCTAATTTCTGTAAAAGCTGAGGGAACGGTGTGGGTGGTGGGGAATTCGTTTTGTTTTCGCCTGCCATCACGCTACAGAAGTTTCTTCTGGGCAGTAACCACCTGATCTTTTATTAACTACGGCAAATATAAGTTCCCTTTTTATAGTAACCCCTTGCATTAACTATGGCATCTATCAGTTCTTTCTAACACAACTTATCTTCAAACCCAATTCATCAGCATACTCTGGTACCAACTTGTGTTCTCACCTGCTTTGTTTTCATGGCTTGTTGTCAAAGAAGCAAACACAGCCTGACACAATTTTGTGCATAAGCCGGACACACGGTCACGCTCTGCAAGTGCGATAACCACCTGAGAACTTTCTCTAAATTCTTCTTTTTTTTTTTCCAGTTGGTCTTACATCATATTTTCACCAAATGTGTGCAAAATACAACAAAATCATATAGGTAAATAGGTGTATGCAAGCTTGCATGGGAGGCAAGACCCTGCTTCCTAGGTATGTACAGTAAGCTTGCAAAATATGATTATGTGTCCAGCCATGGTTCCCTGTACACCACCATACTGCAGCCTTTGTGAAATGTGAATATCTGAGATATGCTGAAGAAGAAATGGACAAAGAAGATGAAGGCCTAGCCCTGCCTTCCTAAGCATTCACACTGGCATAAGTACGACTAACAATAATGGGACAATAAAAACATAAGTACCGTACTTCAGAGCACTTACCTGATTAAAAATAAAGGCAAAGCGGCCAGTTCCATTCTTTATGTATTGCATTGCTGTTTCCATCATTTCCACAGAAACTTTCTCATCTTGCATTTTACTGAAAAATTAAATACAGGTAAAATTACTCTCTAAACACACACACACACACACACACACACACACACACACACACACATGAAAACAACCGCGCTTTCTAAATGTCAAAATATACTGAAAGTAATAAACAACTGACAAGGCAAACAATGAGCTTGGGGGAGGCCTATGACTTCAGAAAAATTTTAGACACTTTTTTTGTACGAGTATTTCACTGAAGTACTGGTATCTTTCCTCAACACTTTTCCTGTGATTCCATGGTAACAATCATCCTTGGAGAAATTCATTATTTCACTGCTTGAAGAAAAATAATCTGAGGAAGAAGAAAGACCCACAAATGTTCAATGTCAAAAGCACAACTGTAGCTTACTATGACAACAAAAAACAACAACTAAAGAAATAGTCATATCTAAAATCAAATTCAAATTCTAGGTAATGTCTGTTCCGGTTTTCTCATGGGAGATGACTGCTAATGGACTTATCCATATTGCCTACACTACATATGACAGGCCATGCAGCCACAAAGTACTTGGGTTAAAAAAAAAAAAAATTTTTTTAAATTAATATAAAGGCCAGTCTTTACCAAACAAACTTTCTGCATCATAAACCTAGTTTGTCTAGATCACAAGCTAAGCAGTTTTGTCTCTGATCACAACTGTACAACTCTTGTGGATCATGATCCATGATCAGTGAGATTAGCAAACCTTGCAAAACCTAGAAGAAAGGATCACTGAACTTCATTATTCTTGAAAACTGTTTTGCTTCCCTCTAAAGGAAGTAACAACATAAAAGCTCTCTTACAATAGAAATCAACATCAAAAATTGGTTGCCCAACAACAGAAAAGCGGAAAGAGAACTTGCACTTGTCTACCAGGAGGTTCAACTGTCTTGAACGGTCGGATGGATAGGGCATTTCATGCACTGCCCTTGCTCTTTCAGTTTCAACATCTACAAAACCATCTTCTAACATTTTGACGACCAGTCAAGCCATTTGGAAGTCACTGTGTGCACAGGTCAGGTCAGAAGCACCAGCCTCTCTACAGGAAAGGTCTTCACAATTTGTCACACACACACACACACACACACACACACACACACACACACACACACACCACATACGCACGCACACACACGCGTACTAACATATAACCCACCTCACTCCCTACCAACAAAATGCATGCACAGACCTGTTCCAAAATGATGTCACATCAATCTGTCTAATCAGTATCCTAATGTATAGTGGTCATACAAGCAACTTACGCTGGCAAGCCACTTTGGAAGAACTGGAACTTGGCTTTCTCCTGGTCTTGAAAAACAATCTTCTTGATTTCTTTTCCTGTCAATCAAACATAATGCCCAATCACACACACTTACACCAAACACTAACATTCCACTATGACAACCTGTGATTCTTATTTTTATCCCCTAGTCTAATGGACCTGACAAAACTACATGAATTTAAACTATAAGAGAAGCCTCTCTTCTTTTCATGGATAAGAAAAATACACTGCTATCCTTTCCTGCTTTCTGCTGTTTGTGCCTTCATATGAGAAAGGGCTTTAGACATACCTTGGAACTGTTTGGCATTATCAATTCTATAACTAAAAAATGAATACACTGGGTCTGAAGGAAAAAAAAAACTAATACCACACTGTCTTTTTCTCCCAGATATGTAAAAATGATCGACTGCTATGTTAACAGTAACACTACTAATATTATTACTAACCTGGCGACAATTTCGGAGAAAGAATCTGACCACAGTGAAAAGACTTGATACCAGCCAATAACAGCACTGAGGTAATTTTCAAAACTACACAATTCTGTGAAGTAACATACATGAAGGAACACTGGAACAAAACATTAACCGTTAACATCCCTCCCTGAGACATAAACATTTTTACAGCAGATTCAATGAAAACATTGTTCAGAGATGTTCCACCTTAAGTGATCTTTGACTTTTTGAAAAAGATTAACATTTTTCATTCGATCTGAGATTTTACAGTGGAAAGATTTGTAACAAAATTTCGGGTGTGTTTTTAGGAGATTTATCTTAGAGAGTTGTGAGAATGAATGACTCGTGAGTTGACTTCAACACAGTGACAGCCATGATATGGCCCTTTGCGGTCGGCTGGACTATAAGCAACATTTTCTTACCTCCCTCACAAACCTCTGACAAAGCAAGTTCACAGACGGGTTTTAAAACAATTGTGTGCTCTCGCTTGGGCCAGGTCCCTAATCATAAAATTTAATATAATGTGACATCACACATCTGTCAACAGCACCAACCCCTTCCACACAGACGTCACAAGTTGCTACCTTCAGAAAAACCCTGAGCTGCTGCTCCTGGCCGGAGACGGACATTTTGAGGTACTGCTGATCCCCCTGCATCAGCAACTCCTTGCTCTGCACTGGTTGTCTGCATGCTCCACTGTTTTGCTTGACTCATGGTCCTGAAACCCACAGTGGCAAAACAATCTGCACTGTTCAAAGAAAAAAAATCAACACATACAACTGCCCACGCTGTGTACAACCTTTGCTGATACGTAAAACTATTTGGTAAGGGGTGGGAGAAGGTTAGGGAGAGTTGTCAGAGTAGAAGGATGGGGTGGTACGGGGAGGGGAAGGGGGATATGGGTCCAGATATTGGTCATTTTCCTGACATATCCGACATTTAATATGGACTAACCAAATCTGATATTTTTCAATTTTGAATTGCTAATAACCTGAAGTGGCAGTCTGACATGTCAAGTTTCAGTATTTTGTAGATCACAAAATTAGATTATGTTCTTGTTCTTGTTAGTAAACCCCTTTCATGAGAAAATGTGACAGTCATGTCTGGCTTGTAACACACGAAAACACCAAGACAGCATGGTATCAATGATGTTAAGGAAAGTTTCAAGTTGAATGGCAGTTCATAATCACACTTCTGCAAAACAATGAATGTAATTTCATAAATCATACTTTCTGAATGCGAGACAAAATCCTGAAACTGACAATTTGGGGGACCCTCTGTTGAAAAATCTGAGTGTCCTTTGGTGATATCTGACAGTCCTTATTATCAAGATAGAGATGATGAATAAATTCTTCATTATTCAATGATCATACTGCTACGTCAACACACTCATCCATGGAACACAGCAGCACAAACCAACAGGTGTTAACATAAACATTCACTGAGCTGCTGTCAAACCAAAAACAGCAGAAGCAAACACATATGGATTAAATCCTACTGAAGAATCTCCCTCCCCTCCCCTCCACATTTCTTTCCTTTGTGGACAAAATTCTCAATTTGATGACTGGAAGCTTTTCTTCATGAAAAGAACAAACAGTAGGAAATAGAGCAGCTCTAAACCCCAGATCTTCCTACCAATCTCATATCTTCTTTCCGATATTTACAACACTCTTACACAGGC
Source organism: Conus betulinus (assembly GCA_016801955.1). NCBI lineage: Eukaryota > Metazoa > Mollusca > Gastropoda > Neogastropoda > Conidae > Conus > Conus betulinus. Next base: position 152,957 of record JADBJO010004998.1, read on the forward strand.
CATGCCTCACACATGGAGGTACTCTTTTTTTAACTGCAGCCAACTAATGTCCATGTTTTGATGTTTGTGTCGGTCATTCATATCCACCAGCACACAATGACCAACACTTCTGGAAGATGGAATGAGATTTAATGTTCCAGGGAGGTAGTATAAGCACTGCCACAATTTTTTGTTGATCTCTTTGACAAAATTTACTGCCAGATCAACAAACACAGGGGCAGCGCCCATACTACCCCTATCACCTTTGTTGACCAGTTCACCAGAAACACTAAAGAATGGCTTCAGCAAAATCTACAGCTGACTCTTGCCTCCAGAAATTTTTAAGCTGGCAAGAGCCACTGAATCCAAACTGTGATTGCCTTCTTTCCTCACCCCCGATGTGAAGACTTGAAAAACTAAAGGGTGCACCCTTGAAGTTGAAGCATTTAACCACGTTCATCAACAAACCTCAGTCACTGAATCCAGCAACTTTGCAGAGCTCACAATTTGGGACATATAAAAACAAAACAGCGACAAAGCTGGAGAAAAATGACTGTACTCACGGAAAACAAATGTGCGTCTCAGAGACCTTCAGTGTCAAATGTCTATCTTACACTGCGTAAAGCACCACCATTTCTGCAATACAAGGAACACGTACAACCACTCCCACCCACTCCCACCCACCCTCCCGCCTCCTTTTTCCCATCCCCACCTCTTAAAAAAAAATTTGAAACTTGCATTCAAAGTGTCACAAATAGTGTAAAAAAAAAAACCCTGAGAATAAAATGCTGCATCAGCCACTTTTCTTCCAGATATGATCTGGGCCACATGTACATTTGGCTTTTGTTCTCTTTTTCTCTTGTAACCTCTTGTCAACACAGGAAGACACAGTATGGCAGAGCCACAGTATGGCAGAGCCTGTCCTCTCTTTCAAAGTCTACTCAAGGTCTAGTGATGTTAGTATCGTCTGCCAGAATGCTGAAAACACCACTTTCATGTTGCAGATTCAAATTTTTTTTCCTGATTTTTTCCCTTCCCCAGTTTTTCAATTTCACTTTTCCACTAATTCCTGGAAAACTGATCATCTTGTGAAAACAAAGGTTGTAGTAACACATTCTGCATGCAGCAGACACCATTCATCACTGGTTCAACTAGCTACGTAAGATCCCATGAAAATTATCTCCTCTTTCAGGACTTTATGGCAAGTAGATCAGATGGTAAGGGTTTATTTTCCAATATGTTCAGTTTTTCTTTGCCCCTTTGCCCTTTATTCCCCCCCCCCCCCCCCCCCCCCATTTTCTCTTTTTTTTTTAATCTGGATCAACTGAAAAAAAAACAGTTGACTGGGTAATCATAACTACAACTTTTCTTTCCTTTCTTCTAATACTAAGTTGTTAAAAAAAAGAGAGCATCAATAAAATGGAGAAAAAGCCCAAATTTCATATAATCAATAATGTCACACATGTAATATGATGTTGACAAGATGCCACAAACTGCCCCATTCCTATACATTCTATGCAGTTACAGTGATTTCTATTATTTCCTTTAACCCCTACACAGTCCACATTATATTCATGTACTGAAGTAGTACCTGACTAGCGAGTTCCATTAAAAGAGTCCACAAGTTTGAGTGTATCTAATGTATGACACCACCAGCCCTCACTGATGTAAGCTTTCTGTATAACTAGAAAATCAAACTGTATGTTGTAAAGCCAGTTGAAATGAAGGCTAAAAATAATATGTGTGGGTATGCTGAAAGTACTTTTTCAAATTTTTTTTTTCCATGTTCATGTGTTCTATGTATTGTCATATATTATGATGTCCACCACATATCACAGGCGACACTTTCCTCACAAAATCACATACTTCTGCTAAAGTGAGCACTTCAAAAGTATAGCTAACGCGCATTCAAAAAAGTAGTTTTTAGGTCATTCTCATAACATTAGGATGAAAAATGTTTTTCTCCTTCACTGTTTCCTAAGCAGATATATTGTCAAACCAACACCATATCACATCTCACATTCTTTAACAGAAAGTGGTTGAGTTTGCCATAATTTCTACTAATCAGAAAGCCGTCGAGTTTGCCATAATTTCTATTAATGTCACAGTCTCAGAACATACATAGGAACTTATTTCCCTGTTTGCTACTGTTTATTTGATAAAGATATTAGAATGGAACATTTAAAAAAATCATAACAATCATATGAATCAGAAGTCATTCAGATTAGCGTCCCCAAAAAATGACAGGAGTATGATGAACTGAGCTGAACGTATCTCCGGAGAGTGACCCAGTCAAGACTTGGTTTGGACTCGTTCAGGGTTTGGGTTTCGCTGGGATAAGATTACCGCTAGACCAGGCTTTGGATTTTGGTAAAGACACAGTTTCCAAGTGCATACAGAGTTGAGGGAGGTCAGCATAACAGACCATTTCCAGATGCACAAAAGATTGCGACACATAATTGAATTGCTTACAAACCATTGTCCATGTTAACCTATAAATAGTAAGGAGAATCGACAATAAAACAAATAATAATCCTCAGTTGGCCTTGAGAAAGGCCTTAAGTCAGTCACTTTTTTCTCCCTTTCATTTCAATTTATTTACTATACACATACAGAATTTAGCATGTTAACAGAAATTATTCCACTGCTTTTGCAAGGTCAGTCTTGATCATAAATAAATTAATCACGTATATAACGTCCCATAGCATGTTACAGAAATTTCTCAGAAGCCAATGCTTGAATCAAATCTTCTGTGTCTGATCTGCCCAGAACATTTCGACAAATGTGAATAGAAACTGTTGAACAATTTTAATCTCAATCATGTCATATATCATCTAAATGACACAACACCGCAGAAGGCTTATATCTAGCATTCTTCATCTTACCTTTCCACTACACTAAACAACAGACTAACCTGATCTACTCAGTCTGGAGCAACATTACCCAACCCGGATGTTGAAAAACCTTTAGGATTTTTTTATTCAGTCTTTGTTCGGTCAAACCTAAAAAAATCAAGAGCCATCTATATGATATGCCAGATAAACGGATGAATATCATCAACAGCACAAAAGACAAAACGATATACGATTTTTGCCTACTTACAATGTAAATTCTAAGCGCTGTGGTTTGCCTTGCACGTCCGTCTGCGCTGTTTTCCCTCGCCTCAGCTTCACCTTCTTCCCAGTGAGTATTTTGTTGGTGTGTTTCTTCATTACGAAAGAGCAAATTCCAAAACAGAATTGACCAAACCGGCATACCAATTTGAGTCATAATTAAGTGGATTGTTTGGCGTCGATTTACTTGTTGCTTTCAGAGACGGGATATCGATGACATAAACCAGTGCCATTTAGAAGGACGCAGGAAGGATTAAAGCTTACAAGTTGGACCCCCCCCCCCCCCCCCCCCCCCACATATCTATGTTAGATCTAGTTGCAAAGTGAGACGACTACGGGCGGAAATCTAAACAATCAAATAAATGTTAGCGAAAAAAAAAAAAAAAAACGTGGACAAACGAATCACAAGACAAAAAACACGACGCGTTTGGACCTCTTTGATTTTCTTCAGGCAACATACAAAACAATACGGACAATGAAAATGAATAAGCAATCGCTTGCAAATCACAAGCAAACACCATCCGGGACTGGAACGACCTGCCAGAGACAGAGATGAAGACTGGGAACCCTTGACACTCTCATGTCAAGGGTCCCACAAAACTAAAAACTGAGAAATGATTAGTTAGTGTAGGTAGGATTAGGTCGCTACCCCCGTCCCATTCTTTCCCTAGTAAAATTGTTATCTTTAAAGTTATTTTTGGGCCTGTTTCACTATTAGGGCGAACCAAGATCAGCTAGTCTGGAACTCGTTTCCAAATGAAGAGCGAAAATTACAGTAGCCTGCTGATAAAACCCACATAGAGTAGGACTCCCCCAGTTTTTATGTTTTCTCCACTATCGTAGGTGGATCTTTATCTTCCTACACTGGCTTTCCATCTCAGCACAACTTCCATAGTACGGCATGGTCATCAACCAGTTGATTGGGACCGTCCAAATAGATGATGATGATGATGATGATGATGATGATGATGATGACGATTGTCTTTGTCGAATTCGGCGCAAGATAGGCACTGAATGAATCTTGCCTCCCCTTTTTTTTTATGTGCTCTGTATTGGAATTTCTGCTGGGCAATTTGGTGTCGTAAGCAGCAATCGTTCGGAGTTTAGGCGCGTAGCCTAATTATCTGATCATGAGAGTAAGAGCTACCCTACTTATTCGTTGTATACATTTGGTATTCTCTGCTTCATGTAAGTTTTTTTTTGTTTTACACAAATCATACTGCGGTTACCTGTGTATGATTCGGTTTGTCTTTGTATTTGGTTGACTATACTCAAGACCGAATAGACTGTGCCAGTCTTGAATAAGTGTTTATTTGTGTTCGTTCATTTGTCAAGTTCTTGCTGTGTACATATGTCGGGTACAGGACATGTGAGCAAGCTTGGACGAACCAGATTTGAAGGATGTCTCCTCGTGTGTTTAGTTTGCTCTGCGCGTTGGCATGTCAACAAGGTGATTTGCTGTCGTAAACAGCAATCGTTTTAAGTAATGGGATTGTATTTATCTCATCATGAAAATAGGAATAATACTATTCATTCCTCATTTGAGATTTTCTTTCATACCAATCAAACCGAGGTCACCTGTTTTTTTTTTTGCTTTTGTTTGTGTGTGTTTTTTGTTTGGCTGTACTAAAGACCGAAAAGGCTGTGCCAGTCTTGAATAGACGTTAAAATTGTGTTTGTTCATTTCTCCAGTTTTTGCTGTGCACATGTGGCGGGTGCAGAATACACAAGCAAGCGTGGAGCGTCCCTTCTTAGAGACGTCTTCTTGTTTGCTTTGTGTGCTGTTAACATTTCTGCCAGGCGATTTGATGTCATGATCAGCATTCGTTTGGAATTTTGGGCGCGTTATTATCTTAAACGAAGGGCAGATGAGTTTGGCCAGGAGGGCTTAACGTCCCACGATTCGAATTACTGACACTGGCCTGACTGTGTTGACAATGCCAATGTTGAAGCGTTTTCTTAAAGCAGTCATCAGACGCAGATTATCCGAGTTAGCAGCCTTTTTTTCTAAATCAACTGTCACCTGGAATGGACATTGAAGCATTATGGCCCCCTTTTCTTGCAGTTCGGTCAACCCACGCTCATTCGAAGCAATCTTGCGGTGACAGGGTACCCAGCATAACGTTACTCTGCTTCCTTTCATCGACAAAAGGTGATCTGATTTCAATTATCATTTCCAATCTTGATCTTGTCAAAAAGATTATCTCAAGTTACGCAAGAAATCAGTTACTCTTGTCATACCAAAACGGAACTAATTTTGTACAGTATTATCAAAAGCCTGTTCCACAGTTTTTCATCAATCTATGAGAAGTTAGTACACCTATTGAAGACAGAGTCATCCCGGAGTTAGTACACCTATTGAAGACAGAGTCATCCCGGTTTAGGCTAAAAAAATTGACGGAGCCAAAATGATCGAACGCTGAAGCTCTGGTTGGCCTGAGTGGGACAATTTAATTTAGTTTTTAATCGCTAACAGCTTGGTTTAGCTTTAACTCAAAGCCACGTAATTTCTTATCTTCTGTGGAGCATTTATAATACCGTCATATCTGGTTGATTTTTTTTCATTTACTTTGTTTTTAACTATTTGCTTATTTGGACTTGAATCTTGATGATTTTCCCAGCTATGTAGGCCTAATATTGCTCCGTGCGGATAGACATTAAACTGAAAAAACACTCATACAGTCCTGATACGGATATACGGAGGGATTGACAGCCTTTGGTATTAAACAACGTTTGACTACGAACACAGGGCTTTAGCTTCTTGCATGAGTTCGGACTGCTTGGAATTTTCCTCTTGGAATCCTGTTAGCTACCCGGGGGCTGAGGTGACTGATGGAATGACTATTAGCCAACTGGTATGGGACCAGGCAGTCATGAAAAAAAGGCAAAAAAAAAAAAAAAACAAACAAACAAAAAAACAAACCCCCCAGCATTTACAGGTAGGCCTATACGAAGAGAAAGCTTTTGCCCCTATAGACCAGTCTCTCGATGTCACAGGCCTATATCTTAGCCGGTAGTTCGTCGCGTGATATCTGGGAACGTGATATCTGGGAAGGCTTCCCAAATATCAGAGATTTTTTGGGGAACGCGTTCCCAAAATGTACTGCAATATCTGGGAAGGTCCATGAAGCTGGGAACGTGGTTTTTCAGAGCTCAGAAGGGCAGAAAGAAGACGAAAAAAGAATGGATTTTCGAGATAAGGTAGGAAACAATTTTATTTAGGTGCAATTGAGATATTTGGCCTTCTTGTCACTCTTTTTTTTTCGCACGCGTTCCCAGATTTACCGTGATATCTGGGAACGCGTTCCCAGATTTCACGATTGGAATTACAGGAAATCTGGGGACGCGTTCCCAGATATTACGGTAAATCTGGGAACGCGTTCTCAGATATCACGGTTCCCAGATATTATACGACACCGGCCCCTAAATATTGATCTCAAATCGCGGGTGACTGCATGGCCAGCTCAGTGGAATGGCAGCGACTGTTGGCAGTTAGACGTTGCGAGTTCAAATCCCGCCTGGTGTCGAACATGACAATGCCCAGTTTTATTACTCATCTTAACGTGTTGCCAGAGTAGTGTTAGACAGATCTCTCTCCCCCCACTTTCTTCAGAGGTGGTCACTGTCAGCAACGACACCTTCAGTAGATGTGGGCGATGTGACTGAATGTAGTCACTGACTTGTTCTTGAAATTTCCGGCTCCCACCAATGGGCTACTGATCTCAGACGAAAATTGGTATGCGCCGTGTTATGATCAGTCTATAGATGTAACTAGGACACTGATCACTCAGTTCTTTTTTCCCAACGGAAAGGACTGGGTTCGATTCTGGCAACACACACACACACACACACACACACACACACACACACACACACACACACACCTCACAAATGCAGTTACACCTTTCTATGTTCAAGAAAAAGATGAAAAATGTAACACCGCATAAAGGCT
>JADBJO010004998.1:170000-177555 GCA_016801955.1 Conus betulinus
AGAACCAATCACGTCTAAATAACACTCACCATCCACACCTCTTAATGCCACTCTGCATACCTTGGGCACAAGGCCCGTCAAAACTTTTGACTTCCATTCGAAATCAAAACACTACAAAGCAGAAGTTTAACGAAGCGCAGATTACCAGTAACAACTTTTCACGAAAAAACAAAACAAGCAAACTCAAACATCAGCTTCAATCAGCATCGGCAGTTCCTGTCCCCCATCCATATCAGCCATTTCCTTGCACAGCAGTATAGCCCATCGGCCTCGCCTTTTAAACACTGTAGACGTAAACTTAACAGGAAAAAAAAAATGTAGTCAAATAGTGTGATCACCACACTCATGGCAGTATTGACTTCTTACACAGAAAGGAGAAAAAATCGTCCATAAATGTACTACCAGAAAACGTTGCAGTGGCTTCTAATGAACAACGTGCTACGCTGAACGAGAGAAAGGATCAGAACATAGGAGAAATGTCTTCTCATTACCTTCCGTGCTGATCTAGAAGACTGAAGATAAGGAATTAAAAAAAAAAAAAAAAAAACAGGGAGAGAGCGTTGGGGGAGGGGGGAAGGAGAGGTGTGCGCGCGCACATGAACTCGCGCCTGTCCACCTACATAGATTTGCGACAATTTCTTTTATAGAACATGACTAGTATGTACAAAAGAGAGGGTCCATCAGATCATCAATAACATCTATCAGGTAACGATTCAACAGCTCTAGGTAACCTTATCTGTCAACTCATACATCCATATCATCTTTCAACATAATCAGATGCCATCAACATCCCCCATGGACTTCAGTCGACCTCCTCTAGCAATACTACTAATCATCCTCATCAGTTAACCTCATATATCAATATAACTAATTAATATGACCTTATCGGAATATTCTTCCACACCATGCGTATATCTTATGTCATTTATCTCATTGTTCCCCAAGTCATCCATCTGCTTCATCTACCAACTCCATCCATCAACAATACACATCAACCTCACCCCATCAGCATCACCCATTTTGCATATCTCATCCAAGGCATGCATGGATAAACTTCCATCAACGTCAGCACTGACTGCTCATGTAAATGGAGCTGACCTTCCCAGTCAGTATTCTCTATAAACATCATCTAACCCCAAACAAAGTTTAACAACATCATCCGTGGATATCATTCATGAACAGCAATAATCTGTATCACCTTGTTTCATGTATTGCAAACATAACCAACAGCCCAACATGATTGACATTATTTCTAATTCTATCCACCAATAACATTCTTCCACATCTCCTGTCAACTTTTTTTTATCCATCAGCATCATCCATCACCATCTGGGGTTATTGTACAACAGCATTAGATTCCTACTGACAAATATAAGAAAGAGAACAAAAGAGAAAATCTGATTGCAATACTTTTATCAGGTTTTGCCATGGAGAGGAAGAAAGCGGAACGAGCGAGAGCGAGCGAGCGAGAGAAGAGAGGGGGGGGGGGGGGGGGGGGGGGGGGGGGGGGGGGGGGGGGGGTGGGGGGGGGGGGGGGGGGGGGGGGGGGGGGGGGGGGGGGGGCGGGTGTGAGGGGATCAGGGGGGTGGGGCACGGGGGGGGGGCGGGGGGGGGGGGGAGGAAGGGGGGGGGGGGGGGGGGGGGGGGGGGGGGGGGGGGGGGGGGGGGGGGGGGGGGGGGGGGGGGGGGGGGGGGGGGGGGGGGGGGGGGGTGGGGGGGGGGGGGGGGGGGGGTGGGGGGGGGGGGGGGGGGGGGGGGGGGACCAGGGGGGGGGGGGGGGGGGGGGGGGGGGGGGGGGGGGGGGGGGGGGGGGGGGGGGGGGGGGGGGGGGGGGGGGGGGGGGGGCGGGGGGTGGGGGTGGGGGGGGGGGGGGGGGGGGGGCTGGGGGGGGGGGGGGGGGGTGGGGGGGGGGGGGGGGGGGGGGGGGGGGGGGGGGGGGGATGTGTGCTTCTGTGTGTGCGCGTACGTGGGCTCGGGCGCGTGTGTAATCTCTACCTGTATTGCATTTTTCATTAGTTACATGTACTAGGCGTACATAATTACGTCTATTACCTAATGTCTCTTTGATGATGACAAAAAATACACCAACATTACAACTGAAAACAAAAAGGGAAAAGAGTATGTATATTCACCGCATCTCCAGTAGTGAACAATCACAATCACCTCGTTAGTGAAACTATGCCCAATGATTAAACAGGAACACAATTTTTCACAACAGCACCTTACTTAACTCCAGCCCTCTCTGTCCTGGGCAAGCCAGCTCAGTTCATTCCAGGTCTTGCCTGCCTCTCTCATCTCCTCCTCCACTGTCCTCCTCCAGGTGCCGAGTGGTCTGCCTCGCTTCCTCTTCCCCGGTGGTGCCCATCTCAGCGCAGTATGAGGGAGTCTGGTCTTGCCCATCCGAAGGATGTGTCCCAGCCACCTCCACCGCCGCTGCTTCACCCCGGCCACAATGTTGTTTTTATGCCGGTGCGCCTTGACACTTCCCTGTTGGTGACACGCTGCTGCCAGTGAAGTTTCAGGATTCGGCAGGAGGGAGAGACAGGGCCGGAGTAGAGGGGGGAGACAGAGAAAGAAAGAGAGAGAAAGAAGAGACAGAGAGAGAGAAAGAGAGATGGGAGGGGGGGAGGGAGGCGTGGAGATAAATGGATAAAGAGAGAGAAGACGAGGGAAAGGACTACTAAATTCAGTGGTCATCCTCCCGTGGTCATCCTCCCCGACCGGTGGGCTACTTCGACATCAGCTGCCGACACAGAGACGCCTAGTTTGTGCGTAAACATGTCAACACATTTCTTGACACAGTCCCTCCGCTGTGTCCTCCTGCACCTCTCTGATCCCGTGCGCATGTACGTTCCACGAACGGCCGTGCTGTTCACTGTCATTGTGTTCACTTCTTAGAGAGCTGGTTTCTTTGGAAATCTCGGCCAGTTGTGCTTTTAGTTCTGCATTCTCCGCGCGAGTTTTGGTGATCTCAGAGGAAAGTTTGTCCCTTTCATTTTGTAGGTCCATAACAGTGCTTCTAGTACTTCTAGCCTGGGGGTCATCGAGGTTCTCAGTCTCTCCATCTCCTCTCTCAGCTGATGAATATCTTCCTTCGTAGAGAGTGTCGTCAAAGCCGCTTTAATTTCACATCAAGTCTCTTGCATTGTCATTTTATCCGCACTGCTATCCAAATCTTGTTTCTTCTTCTTCTTTCCTTTTTTTTTTTTTTTTTCTTTTTACTAGTTTCTTATATTTGTATACGGTAGACAATGCGCGTTAGTGCGATAACCATATTAATAATAGGAATTATAGTTACAATGATGATGATAAGAAGAAGAAGAAGAAGAAAGAAACACAACAACAATAATAACAATAATGATGATAATAACAACAACAATATAATAACAACAATAATAGTAATATCATGTTTAAACAACAACAATAATAATAGTGATAACAGCAACAATATAACAACATATTAGTAATATATCATGATTATTTTAAAAAGTTGTTATAATGATAGTAACTGTATTGACAGAAGAGGCGGATGGAGAGAGATAACGGGAATGGTTATAGTAGCAACATGATAATAATAATAATAATATGATGATGATGATGATGATGATGATAACATAAGAGATGAATGTGGATGGCATAAGAGACTTGGTGCCGATGGGATTTTATCCTTATTTCATTTCATCCTTCACACCAAATCAAAACCATACACGATGTTGACATGCACCTGGTAGAATTTCACTGATGCTACCCCTTACAATTGCGCGTCCATAATTTGTACAGTGCTGTTTTCTTTCTCCCCCTTTTTTTTTGTCTCTCCTTCTCCTCACACACTCATCACACACACACACACACACACACACACACACACACACACACACACACACACCACACAAGAAGAAGAAAAAACTGGATCCCAAAACCGCTTGGTTGTCTCCTTTTCTTTTTCTGTACTCCCAGTTCTAATAGAACAGGGGAGTACTTTACAATGGGAACGAAGAAATGCTGTCTGTGTGTTTGTCCGTGTGTCTACGTCTGTCTGTGTGTCTGTCCGTGGTCAAATGTGTTCCACTCGCTCCAGACAAAAAACTTCTGGGCCGATCTGACTGAAAATTTGTAGGCATAGTATGTTCATACCAGATAGTCGTTACTAACAGAGAGAGAGAGAGAGAGAGTGAGTTAAACCGCATGCACACTCTCAGAAATGGCAGTTTTATCTCAGTGACGAAATACATTATATGACGCATGTTTTTGATTGTGACGGTTTTTTTTTTTTGTTTTTTTTTTTTAAATTCACAACTTAATAGCTTTAGATCTAATAACTGACTGGTAAATCATGGGTATTTTCATAGTAAACGTGCTCTTGACATGCAGGCCTACACGCGTATTCAAGATAAACGTTTATGTTCTTTGCATCTTGTGTTATTATAGTCCTAAATAATAAAAGAGACAGCCAAGCGGTTTGGGGGTTCAGTGTTCTATTCTTTTCTTTTTTCTGTTTTTTTTTTTTTTTGTTTGTTTGTTTGTTTTTTTTTTTGTTTGTTTTTGTTTTCGTATTTTTATTCTCCATGTTTTTTCTTCTTCTCTTTATTCCACTTAAATCGTCTCGCGTCTCGCGACAAGCAAAGAAAACGGACCTGACAGGTAAATTACATCCCTTGCTGATGTCACTTTCAATTATTCACCTTCTTTCTTCATCTATCAATGTTTCACTGGATTGACAAATTGTAAACAACACCAGGTATTTGCAAAGCGCTAAGGATAATCAGTATACACATCAATGTAAAAAAAAAAAACCTCGAGGAGGGCGCCGAGTACTCTAGGGTTCAAAACAAAGGTGCGCATGCGCCCGAGGTTAGCTAGTCCACATCCTGTTTGATATCAGCGTAGTTAGGAGGCAGGCGAATGTTCAGCACGACCATGGCTTGGTGGTCATCGCGTAAGTCTGGTTATAAACTGGGCGTGTGGGTGCTTTGTTTGGGTTCAGCCTCCTACCTGATCGGGTTTGTCTCCCCGTTTTGGCTGGGCGGGGATCGAATGGCTGCCGTGTGTACAATGGCTTGTGGATGACGTGCAGACGGTGTCATGACTGGTTTGCACAGCACGACCCATGCCAGGCCAACCCTGGGGAACAACGTAAGTTCGGAGCATTTGTCAGTGTGTGTGTGTGTGTGTGTGTGTGAATCCTGTGTGGAATGTCGTTTCTTATTCTTTCTTCTCACCCTAAAGGCAGCTGATGACAATTTGTAGATGACGTGTTTTCGTTGTTGTTGTTGTTGTTGTTGCATTGCTTTGCTTCTTAAAGAAGAAGACAGAATAAAGAGGGGCGAAAAGAAGTGAAAGATAATAATGTTTTGGACAAAGCTGCTGTGTAATATTCAGCACACGACGCTGCACAGCCTCAAGCGCCGGATTTCACGAAGTTAGGCCACATGATCAGCTTCAGCAGAGGGCCTACATTAGGTTAATGTATTCTTTCTCTCTCTGGCCTCAGGCGCCGTTTGTTGCTTTGCCCAACCACACAAGATCAAGCAGAATCTTTCAGCTCTTCCCCATTTCACCTCTTGTGTCAGATACGGTACACTAAAGAAGGCTTGTCTTTCAACCCAGGTTTAGCTGCGAAAGGAACAAAACAAACAAGAGGCAAATTAACGTACGCCCAGTTTATCTTGAATACGCGCGTACACATCGAGAGCATGTTTACTATGAAAATACACATGTCTCAGTGGCGTTAAGTGTCGAAAGCATGATTTTTTTTCGAAAGCGTGATTTTTTTTTTCGGTATCGTTACGTTACATTTTGAGGTAGGCCTACACTTTTGAAACTAGTATTTTAGTCCTCAGTGAGCTGAAGCCTGTGTACATACCGAGTTTCATCCAAATCGGACAATATGTCAAGAAAAACGGTTTTTAGCGGTCAGATTTTGAAACACTATATGGAAGTTCCATTTGTGTGTGATAACCTTTCTACGTACCAAATTTTATTAAAACCCACCTATATATAGAAGAAAAAAAAAACACCAGTATATAAGAAATAACGACAAAATGACAGTTTTAACGGTTTCTTTAACCGAGGTACACTTTTGAAACTGGTATCTTAGTCCTCACTGGGCTAAAGTCTCTGTGCCTACACAACTTCATCCAGATTGGACAGTATGTCAAGAGAAAAACGGTTTTTAGTTAGCGGTCAGATTTTGAAATACTATATGGAAGTTCCATTTGTGTGTGATAACCTTTCTATATACCAAATTTTATTAAAAACCCACCAGTATATAAGAAATAACGGCAAAATGACGGTTTTAACGGTTTTCTTTAACCGAGGTACACTTTTGAAAATGGTGTTTTTTAGTCCTCACTGGGGCTAAAGCCTCTGTACCTACCAAATTTCTTCCAGATCGGACAACACATGTCAAGGAAAACGGTTTTTAACGGTCAGATTTTGAAACACTATATGGAAGTGCCATTTGTGTGTGATAACCTTTCTGTATACCAAATTTCATTAAAATCCACCGATATATAAAAGAATAACGGCAAAATAACGGTTTTTAATGGTTGTACAGCCGATGTACACTTTTGAAACTGGTATTTTAGTCTTCACTGGGCCTGTGTATATACCAAATTTCATTCAAATTGGACAATATGTCGAGAATAACGGTTTTTTTAACGGTCAAATTTTGAAACACTATATAGAAGTGCCATTTGTGTGTGATAACCTTTTCTATACACCAAATTGAATTAAAATCCACACATATATAACAAATAACGGCAAAATAACGGTTTAAAACGGTTGTTTAATCGATTTTTTAGCATTACATCACTTACATATGGAAAGAGGCTCCGATTTGTCAAAAGATCATCCAGACCGCTTATAAATCGGCCAAGTACTTTCTGAGGGATTCCATAAAGAAGAAAAAACCGTTATGGGCCGTGACGGCCGTTAGCAACGGCTATTCTGGTAAAATAAAACATCAGGCATCATCCGTTACCCATAATGAACATACCCACAAATTTTTAGAAAGATCGGCCCAGAAGTTTTGTCTGTAACGAGTGGAGCACATTTTGACCACGGACAGACACACAGACAGGCACACCGACAGCATTTCTTCGTTCCCTTTGTAAAAGTGCTCCCTGTTCTATAAGAACTGGGATACAAAAACAAGCAAAAAACAGGCAAACATATCAAACAAAATCTACAGCACTGTGTTTTGGCTAACCTGTGAATCATGTTACCTGTTGCTGACAGTATTGTTTGTTGTCGCTGTTCTTATTGTTGTTCTTATATTTCAATGTGGACGTATATTACATTTTCAGGCCTGTGAAACATGTAGAAACACAGATTTTACCCTGAAAATGAAACAAACACGAAAGATACGATAAACGCGCGCGCGCGCGCGCGCGCGCGCACACACACACACACACACACACACACACACACATCCATTAATAAATAACTTGATGGCTGAGCTGTTGACGGCGCTGAGGTTGAGAAGTTCAGGTAAGGACGGGAAATGTTGCTTATAGCCCAGCCGACCGCCTAGGGTCATATCAGGGCTGTACAG
>JADBJO010004999.1:0-2500 GCA_016801955.1 Conus betulinus
TGTATGTGTACATGAACCATACATTTCAAACATGGCAGAAAGGCAGCGCCTTCTCTTCTGACTGTCCCGCCGGTAACCTGTAGTTGATGGTTCCAGAGAGTCGCCGATGCTGCGATGGCACAAAAAAAAGAGACAGGCAGTGGAGGATTAAGCTTTGCGAGAAGGCCATCTAGCGCAAAAAGTTGAGTCGGACATGATATCATAAAGCAGGCAGATGCCGTGAATGTCGACCGGGTCACTGTCCCTGGGGTTTTCCGCCAACTGTTGATCCTGAACCCATTGTGAACCCGAGGTGCTTCACAAAGCACCTCGCCCATCGCCGCCAAGGCTGAAGGAATTCCAGGTCTTCCCTTAGAGTCAGTCAGAGAGAAAAAACTACACGAGTTTCCTTTACGCGAGGGTTACTTCCCCTATACTTGACACAAAAAGCCTAAATGTGTTGTTTGTATCATTAGAAAGCTATACCAACCCAAACGAATATGTTACACAGTCGATAGTGATCGGTCTGTGACTGTAACTTTACGGGTGTTCACGTGAAGTGAACATTTTGTGACAATGCTACAAATGATTTGAGCAGTTAATGGATCTGAACAGCAATCCAGATCGGCATCAGATCTGCACCAAACCTCAATGGCTTGTCCTGGGGCCATATTCCTTACTTGCACTTAGTTTTTATTCCAATCAGTCGAACGTTTTCAGCGTAATGTACTCAGCTTACTAAATGACCCCGCCTCCGCCGTTTTATCCGAATCCACTTAAGGGATTCACTCTTCAATTTAAAGCGTTTGTCCATGGGACACGTTCCATTTTTTACTTTTCGTTTTCTCCCTTTTTAAAATCTTCCTTTCTGTCTTTTCCCTAGTTGACAACTCTGGCTAAAATCGCTATAGAAGTTTCTTTGTGATCCCATTGACCGCCAGAGGTTCAAACCAGCAAGGGATGCAGGTGATACTATCTCTTGTGGGTGTGATAACAATGCCAAAGGTTTGACAACATGAGTTGGACGGATGCTGCGCACGCTAGCCGACAGAGCAACGATGAGTTCTGTTGGAAATCCTAGCTGACCTCTGAATAGACCAGCGAAGAGTTCAGTTGAAAATCCTAGCTGACCTCTGAATAGACCAGTTCAGCCCTAGGCAGAAACAAAGCAATAACAAAAATAAACGATAAAAAAGTACAGAAGAACAACGATAGATGAGTTTGGAGACTGTGGAAGCAACGATGAGTTCAGTTGGAAATCCTAGCCCACCTCCGAACAGAGCAGCATAGGATTTTGTTTGAAATTCTAACAGACCTCTAACAGACCAGTGAAGGGTTCTGTTGGAAACCCTAGCTGACCTCTTAACAGACCAGCGAAGCGTTAGTTGGAAATCCTAGCTGACCTCTTAACAGACCAGCGAAGAGTTAGTTGGAAATCCTAGCTGACCTCTTAACAGACCAGCGAAGAGTTCAGTTGGAAATCCTAGCTGACCTCTTAACAGACCAGCGAAGAGTTAGTTGGAAATCCTAGCTGACCTCTTAACAGACCAGCGAAGAGTTAGTTGGAAATCCTAGCTGACCTCTTAACAGACCAGCGAAGAGTTCAGTTGGAAATCCTAGCTGACCTCTTAACAGACCAGCGAAGAGTTCAGTTGGAAATCCTAGCTGACCTCTTAACAGACCAGCGAAGAGTTCAGTTGGAAATCCTAGCTGACCTCTTAACAGACCAGCGAAGAGTTAGTTGGAAATCCTAGCTGACCTCTTAACAGACCAGCGAAGAGTTCTGTTGGAAATCCTAGCTGACCTCTGAATAGACCAGTACAGCTCTAGGCAGAAACAAAGCAATAACAAAATAAACTATAAACAAGTACAGAAGAACAGCGTTAGATGAGTTTGGAGACTGGGGAAATAGGACTCATTCGTCTACAATCATTGGGAGAACGAAGAATACTGCTGTTTACTCTGATATACCAGACAGAAAATCATTATTTGATATCTTTATTTATATGTTAGGCTGATTTGATAATCATTTAGTATCGCTGTTTATATGATACACTGACATAATAATCATTTACCACTGTTTTTTTTTGTTTTTTTTTAATGTTACGCTGATTTGCATTTCAGCCCTGCTGCGGCCACCGTGGTTAGCTAGATTATGAACAAAAAGAACAGGACTATATTTCATTCACAAAGAACGGAAAGGTATATTGTTAATTTTCCAGACATTATAGACACATTCCCCCCTTGGTTTTTATTGTTACTATCGAACCGACCACAAAGATCCCTCGTGAAAGAAATACCTCAATGCGGAGAAAGACCACACTTTGGACAAAGGTTGCATTTTGAAAAAAAGGCCCAAACAACTAACACACTTCATGACATGGTAGATATATATACTAACAAAATCCTTACAAATAAAGAAATTATGATCTCAAAGTAACGCATTTTACACGGAAAGCATGATACCTAAATGCATCACTATTTACATGTCGTAAGAAAAGTTTCAAGTAATAGCTGCGAT
>JADBJO010004999.1:5000-15000 GCA_016801955.1 Conus betulinus
CTCACTGTCTGCGTCACACGGAGCCATGTCGATGTGCAGTGTTCCGTGGTGGGACATCAAACTCGGTAGTAGGCAGAGGCACAGAGCAAGGGGGTTGGTGTGAAGGCTGAAAAGTGTCAGCACAGAAGACTTCACTGTTGTCGCTTGTGTCGCCATTGTACATAAGACTAGGAGGAGTCGGCAGGAACAGACCAGACGGGGAAGATGCAGCTTCACTTGCCTTTTGCTTGCGATGTTCTTCAGCCCTTCTGCTGTCCCTGTTCACCTGCGATAGACCTTTTCTCCTGAACACCGCACTGTGAGCTGGGGGTCGCATGACAGGGGAACGGTGGGACATTGTTGTCAGCCTCAGAATCACCACAGTCTGATTGTCACTGCCTTCCATTTTGAACGATGACAAAGTCATGTCGCGCAGCGCGGAGTTCAGCATATTTTCTGAATTTGCGGGAAGACCTTCAGCGGGCATTTTACACGTTTTCTTGTGAAAACGAGCAAAATTTTATCGGAGCTGCGAAAAGGTTCGTCTTGCTGGCAACCAGATAAACAAGGGAGGTCACTGCGAGAGAGAGAGAGAGAGAGAGAGAGAGAGAGAGAGAGGCTCAAACGAAACGGAAACAGGAAGTTTTGTCTCAGAACTGACGAGAAGTACGAAACAGAGGCACTTCTAGTCAGACAGAGTGTAGGTAACCTTTGACCCTCTTGTCGCTGACGTTCTTCGGGGAGTTCAGAGTTCAGCGGCTGACCTTCCGTGATGGACAGAGCGAGTTTGGTCAGCATAGTGCACTCACGCTCAGGGAATGAAGCTACTAAAATTTTGCTGGACTACCAAGTCATTGTGCTGTGCTGGCGAACTGGCATACCGTATGTAAATGAGGCAGGGAACATTAAACAATAAACAATTAATAGGTCGGGTAACTCTTGCTCCCACAAGAAAACATAACTCCAAAGGAATGCTGCTTACGACACCGAATCGCCTAGCAGACATGACAGCACAGAGCACACAGAACAAACCAGGAAACATCCCCACATGTGGGGATGTTTCCCTGTTTGTTCTGTGTGCATGTGGGGATGTTTCCTTGTGTATTCTGTGTGCTCTGTGCTGTCATGTCTGCTAGGCGATTCGGTGTCATAAGCAGCATTCCTTTGGAGTTATGTTTTCTTGTTGGAGCAAGAGTTACCCTCTTGTTTGTTGTTTATGGCTGACTGTAGTCAAATACAGATCTCTCTCTCTCTCTCTCTCTCTCTCTCTCTCTCTCTCTCTCTCTCTCTCTCTCTCTGTCTGTCCCTGTCTCTCTTCTCTCTTCTCTCTCTCTCTTTTTCCCTCCCTCCCTCCTCCCCCCACCACTCTCTCAACACCAGGAAAATGCACAGATCATCTTTTTGTTTATTCCTCTCACAGATTCTTGCCGATTAATGGAAACTTCTTCAGGCTCAGTTGCCAGAGGAAAAAAAAACAACAACAACCAAAAACAAACTTTCAAAACAAATAAAAAACAAAACCAAACAAACTGAAAACAAAACAAAACAAAGACTCCTCCCAAAACATAAGAAAACCAAAAAACCCACCACTGTCAAAAATAGGCGAACATTCGCAAGAACAAAGAACGAAAACATGATATATGCGTCGAAGCCTTTTTTTCTTTCTATTTGTACTTCATATTTCAAATTTTAATTCAATTACGTTTTTCCCCTTCAGCATGCACCTGGTGGGTTTGTGTGGTGGCCAACAGATGGTGTGAATGTTTTACTTCACTGCCCTGTCTATCTGTCTGTCTGTTTGCCTGCCTCTTTGCCTCTCTCTCTCTCTCTCTCTCTCTCTCTCTCTCTCTCTCTCTCTGACATGTATATTCTATCTAATCGATTTTTCTTTCCGTTTGTTCCCCACCCCGCCTTCCCTTTTATAATTGTAAACGGGCTGGAAGCTTATAACATAATGAATTCTTTGAGTCTTGTGCCTTGAGGCGTGGGTCAGTCTCTCTCTCTCTCTCTCTAAATATATATATATATATATATATATATATATATTTATTAAAACTTTGATGTGTGTGTGTGTGTGTGTGTGTGTGTGTGTGTGTGTGTGTGTGTGTGTGTGTGTGTGTGTGTGTATGAGATAACGTATCTGCATGCTGGGATCCGACTCTCTCTCTCTCTCTCACAACACGCGCACACACACACACACACACACACACACACACACACACACACACACATACACACACACATACACACACGCGCGCGCGCGCACACACACACACACACCTCTGTATTTCTTCTGTGTGCTAATCGAGATGAATCACATTCTTCTGTTTGTACAATACAGACCTGGTACAATTAATGATAATAATAGCTCCATGCAACTCCAGTCAAAGAGGAAAAATGCAATCACTTGGAATAAATAACCTCCGAGCGTTCGAATTTTTTTTTTCTTTTTAAAGAAATGTATTATATCAATTCACTTCATTGCGTTCCTCGTCGTGTACAGGGGAGGGAGAAAGAATAGAGAGCAAGAAATGAGAAAGAAAGAGATCACAATACCACTGTTACCACCACCACCACCATCACACCACCCCACCACTACTACTGCTGCTGCTGCTGCTACTACTTCTACCACTACTACTACTACTATGACTCCTCCTCCTCCTACGACTACTGATTATTTATGGCGCTTAATCTTACATCATAAGCCCTAAGCGCTAACACAAACACATAAAAAAGTTAAAAGAAAACACAAATAAACCCAAGACGAAGATGAATATTGCAATAAGTACCATGCATCTACAAACAAAGGGCGCGTATTGACACCCACCCACGCACAAACTGAAAACACACACACACACACACACACACACACACACACACACACACACACACGCACACGCACACACATGCACACGCACTGACACAAAACACATGATATCCCACAGACACTGTCGCACGACAACAGACGCAACAGCACACACACACACACACACACACACACACACACACACACACACACACACACACACACACACAGATTCAAAGATTTTAATCCTGTAATCCCTTTTGGGGCATGGAGGACTTGAAACAAATAGAAATGAAATAAATTAAACATCCAAATTTTCCCTATAATTAACTCACTGAAGTTGATGTTACACAACTTAACTAAGTTTTAAAAAACTTCGCTAAGTTTAGCAACGCTTTCTTACAACCACAAAGCAAACGACAATATTTAAATACGGGCTTTGTACATGTATATATTTCTACTGATTTCTAATGTCGCTATATTCGTTACATTATCATTACAAAATGAAATACATTACCAAGGTCATTCTGGTCACACACACACACACACACACACACACACACACACACACACACACACACATACACACACACACACACACAGAGTTTAAATTTGCCAAACGGAAATGTATCAGAACATTGGTGATTAGCGGAATTATAGCATACATTTCCAAGATAATGACACATTTAGTTTACACAAGCAAGCAAACAAACAAAACCATGAACACTCTGAAACAAACATGAACATGATCGCTTTTTGAAGATTTTTTTTAACGATTTCAAAATATATATGTGTTCATTTAACGGAAACTTAACAGGAAGGTGAAGGTCATAAGGGCCAAATTCAGTGAAAAGGTTTAGAACCACAACATATTCCACAGAATTCATTGTTTTATTCTTACTGTTGGCATTTACCTTTACCTTTCCCTAACCCTTGACATCAACTGTTGTCGTCGGGGCACCCCTGATGATCCGGCCACCACTCTCCTCCATCTGTCCCTGTCTTCCACCGCTCGCTGAGATTCCGCCAGGCTCATTCCAGTCCACTCTCGGATATTGTCTTCCCACCTCTTCTTTGGTCTTCCTCTGTTACGGCTTCCTCTGACTGGTTCCTTGCAGGACTGTCTCTGCAAGACCTGCTGAACGGGACACATGGCCGTACCACTTCCCTTTCCGCTTTGGTGATTAATTTACTCTGCGCCTGTTCTGGGAAACTGAGACAAAACCAGGAGAAAACAAGACACATCCCCAAACTGAAGAGTGCTAAGTTTTACTCCTTTTGAACTAACTGACTGACTGACTAACTGACTAACTAAATGACTAACTAACTACCTAGCTAACTAAAAGCACAAGAGATATATAACCCCGTAAACGAAAAAAAAACAAACAAACAAACAAACAAAAAAATTAACAAACCAAACTAAACAAAACAAAAAAAAAAATAACCCGAATCTACAAAATGGCTAAACAGATTAGCCCCAGTGTTTATATTTCAACGATTTACAACCCTATCTTCACTTGAAAACCAAAGGAAAATTCTGGAAAAAGAGAAAAAAAATTCAATCTTTTTCTGCCAGATCATTTACTTTTGCGCACCATTAGCTAACGTTAAAAGAAATGTCTGAGACAACTCCAGTGAAATGTTGGTATCCGTCTCATCAGATGAAGAAGAATATGGACAGCAAAGAAACAGGGTGCAGAATATGGATCATCGGAGTCAGCCTGCTTCAAACTGCAGCAATGGAGAATGCGTTTAGAGATACGCTTGTATTACAGTCAGGCTATCTGGACCTCAGACTCAGGTCTTGTAAAGGCTTGACGACGAATAAAAGGGAGACAATTCTCACATGGAATGGGGACAAGCAGCTGACTTTGACGGCCTTTCAGATTTGGGTCTAAAGCATGCGGAGAATGATCACTCTGTCAGTGTGTCACTGGACCAGTAAACTGCCTTGTACCTTTGAGAATGAGGTGCAGCCGTGTATATCGAAGTCAGAAACTTATAAGGTCGGTTCCCTTAGAAACATGAAATGTCTTGTCGACTCCTCTTCACGCTCATGGGAGGGGGCTTCGGCCACAGACATGGGTTTCATCAGGGTCGCCATGTTGGGATTTGGCGGGTTTCCACTGGGCAGTGGGCTGAATGGAGATCATCAACCGCTGGAAAAAAAAAAAAGAGCAAATCGAAATTGTGCAATTCTGAAGAAAACATTAAACTGATTATTGTTTAGCTTTTGCTTTTTAGGTTGAAGTTAGGAGATCAGACATAACTGGAAAACATATAAAGCTAAGCGAATTTTTAGTTTACCTTTATGGTATAAGTACGAAGAAAATAACGACAAATCTAATGTTTGGTTTCATGAAGTTTTAAGTGTAAGTAATTTTAAATAAATACATGGACAACATGGAATCCAATATCATCTGGAAGCATTTAAGGCAAATGGAAGTAGTGATTTATGATACTGCCAAATTAATAAGAGAGTAAGACACAAAGAAACTGGTGGAGATCAAGAGACATGTGTGTAAGAAACATTCTGGTTAGTCTGAGTTTTCGGACTAGCAGAGGTATTCCGTGCGTGACTGGTTTTCATTTAAACATTAAGAGTTTGCACTTCTGTTCTTTATATTCATTGTAATTCCATGTTTATTTGTTCATTCTTCACGTGGATATAATTATTTGTGTGTGTGTGTGTGTATGCTAATCATAGAAATACAAATCCCTGAAAATCATTGCCAACATGCCTGGTTGTTTGAATATATATGTTCTTATGTTCTTCATCATAGCTGATGATCATTTTAGATTTAAAAAAATCAATATTCTCTAATGAGGCCACCCACACACACCCACACCCACCCACACACACACACACACACACACGCGCGCGCGCGCACCCCCCACCCAAGTGAAACATATCTTTTCTTTTTGCACTTAGCTAAAAGTCAAGTTGGCAAATACTTATGATATATAACAGCCAGTGGTGAGATGAGACAGAAGAGTTTTATGTTTGGTGAGTTTTTTTTTAATCTTTGATTGAGTGGATTTTCTATTTTTGTGTTATAGCTGTAGATAAGTTGATTCTTTTGACTTTTTGCCGGACCCAATTTTTTTCTGTCTAATATCACGTAATGTGGAAAGACGTAAAACAAAACAGAACATTAACAACAACAACAACAACAACAACAACAACAACACACACACACACACACACACACACACACACACACACACACACACACACACACACATGCACACACATAAACACACACACACACACATATACACACACACACACACACACACACACACACACACACACACACACACACACACACACGCACACACACACACACACACACACACGCACACACTCACTCACTCACTCTCACACACACACACACACACACACACACACACACACACACACACACACTCACACACACACACACACAACATACACACACACACACACACACACACACACACACACACACACACACACACACACCTACCTCCTTCAGGGTACCCGGGGGTAAAGTACAGCTGTCTAACAGCCATGAGGGGGATGGGGAGGAGGGGAACAGTAGCAATCACCCACCCACTCCCACCGTCCACCCCGGGTAGCCGGCGATGGGTTTCCAGCCCACAATGCCCAGGATCCACGTGGCCTGAAAACAAGTTCCCAGACATGACACGTCATGCCGATGGCCATGGACACACATACAGTGAGGGTCCAGTGGACACAACATCCACCAGCCACTCACTGAAATAAGGACCGAGTGAAAAAAAAAAAAAAAAAACCTCTTTCTGTATCTGGACGCCAATCCCGCACGTTCCTCCCCTCTGGAGAAACAGCACATCACGCTGCTTCCGCGACCAAGCAATTATTGTCGTCAGCAGCGGGATTAACAGGTGGTGTCCTGCGTGATATGTCAGACCAGAACAAGCACCACTGAACATGTCTTGCAGCAGTGCAGTGTCTCCTCTGGTGGGGCTGCCTCATGACGAAATGATGACATCGACTGTTCTCTGTGGCTTGCCGGTGCCGGGACTGTGGAGGGACGGGCCAGGCTGTGGTTGTGTGTGGACCGGGGGGGGGGGGGGGGGGGTCGGAATGAGCGGCAGGGGGAGGGGGTGCAATGCTACTGAGGTGGCACAGAAAATGGGACAGAACAATAATCCACTGCAGGCGTCCGTATTCCCCGTGTCTGTTTGGCACCGGCATATAATACATACATACATACATACATACATACATACATACATACATACATACATACATATATATGTTGGTTGGTTGGTTGGCTGGTTGAGTGTGTGTGTGTGTGTGTGTGTGTGTGTGTGTGTGTGTGTGTGTGTGTGTGTGTGTGTGTGTGTGTGTGTGTGTTGTCTGGTGATATTCGCCATTCAGGTTATCTCTTCCCCTGCGTTTGCTTCCTTCACCAAGGGCATAAAGTATGGAGATATATATATAAAGTAGAATACATCCCTGTCAAACAGTCTCAGACCAGAATGGAAATCCGTAACCTCATTTCCATCATCCTCATCGATCAACATAAAAAAAATGTGTTAAATTCTGTGTCCCTTCATGCCCTGCTCTCACGGTGACCACAGTTTCAATTTCTCTCCATACTTTATGCCCTTGGTGAAGGAAGCAAACGGAGGGGAAGAGATAACCTGAATGGCGAATATCACCAGACAACACACACACACACACACACACACACACACACACACACACACACACACAACCAGCCAACCAACCAACCAACCAACCAAAAACAAACAAGCAAACAAGAAAACATGGCAGTAGAGGCAGGTGACAGTTAAAGTTCCTTCGTGTACATAACAAAAAACATGGCGAGAGACGCATGTGAGAAGATAGTCTCTGGACGCACGTGAAAACAGAACCTCCTTGGCGAAGATAACAAACAAACAAACAAACAAACAAACGTGGCGACAGACGCACGAGAAACGATGACTTTTGTTCCGGAAGGCAATGAAGAGAAAGTCTCACCAGAATGAATCCAGGGGAGATGACTCTCCAGAAAACATGCCAGACAGGATTGGGTCTGTAGCCGATCATCATGGCTATGTCCTCGTACAGTCTGTTGGACCCTGGATGATAATAATAATAATAATAATAATAATAATAATAATAATAATAACAATAACAACAACAACAACAACAATAATAATAATAATAATCACACACACACACACACACACACACACACACACACAAACACACACACACATATATATATATATATATATATATATATATATATATATATATATATATATATATATATATATATATATATATATGCTGCTTCTTAGGCGGCACCTTTGGTTGGTTTTTTGAAAACTCAACAAACATACTACGGTTTTGCACACCAGCCTTTTTGGGATAGCATTCTTCTAAAACTGAAAAGGCAGAGCAGTCAGATTACCACTGTTCGCGGTCACTGAGGAGAAACAATCAGGATTCGAAATACCGGTATCTGACCAGGAGTTATATGTTAGTGAGCTTCCTCCCCACTGGAGAATGTCTCCCCCTTTGGAGACTATAAGCTTGCTGAAGGTTCATTTTGAGAAGCACTTATTATTCCCCACTCACCCACTCAAGCACATACTGTCAGTTAGGCAGAATCATCTACCACTGCAGATATGAAGGCTTATCACCTCCCTGTTTCCACAATCTAAGACATAAGAGCAAGCTTTGTTAATAATTCTATATATATATATATACATACATACACACACACACACACACACACACACGAACGCAGGCACTCACACAATAATGCAGACACACCCACACACACACACACACACACACACACACACCTTTAAGTATTTAATCGTCCGTTTACGTATATGTTTTTCATACGTCATTTCCTATACGTATTTATTTGTTTTTCTTTTTATGTCACAAGCCATGAAGACGGTTTATGATCGAAACGTTGTTGATATTTGTTCTGTTTTCTTCCTTTTTTTTTTCTATTTCAAAATCTTCTGAAAATCCTTTAAGACATGTTTTATTCTTCTAACAACAACAATGATAATAACAATAATAGTAATGATGATGAAAATGATGATGATGATAACGGTAATAATAACAATTACCATCACCATCATCATCAGCAGCAGCAGCATCACTGTGATTATGAAATAATGTTAACAACAGCAACAACAATTATGATGATGACGACGATGATGATGACGACGATCATAACAATTGGACCTGTAAGCGAACGTCATGCTTACGTCATCGCGGAATCTGTAAGGCACCAACAATATCATCTACCATCGCTACCGGAGGGACCCCGACAGTTAGACATTAGCCCGCTGCGCTGATGGTCATGACTTCGAACCGCTGGTGGGATCAAGTTTTTTTTCGTGTGGCTTGAAGGCATTCACCGTTCGTTCAGCAGTAAATAGGTACCTGGATGCATTTCTGAGGCTGAATTAAACAGATGGAGAAAGATGGGCTCCGCCTTCAGTCACCCCGTGCCACAGACAGGGGGGACCTTTCAGTTCGCTGCCCTTACAGCCAATAGGATACAGGATCTTTACTGTTGTTCTGTACAGGATCTTTACTGTTGTTCAGTACCGGATCTTTACTGTTGTTCAGTACAGGATCTTTACTGTTGCTCGGTACAGAATCTTTACTGTTGTTCAGTGCCGGATCTTTACTGTTGTTCAGTACAGGATCTTTACTGTTGTTCCGTACAGGATCTTTACTGTTTTTCCTACAGGATCTTTGCTGTTGTTCCGTACAGGATCTTTACTGTTGTTTCGTACAGGATCTTTGCTGTTGTTCCGTACAGGATCTTTACTGTTGTTCTGCACAGGATCTTTGCTGTTGTTCAGTACAGGGTCTTTACTGTTGTTTCAGTACAGGATCTTTACTGTTGTTCAGTACAGGATCTTTACTGTTGTTCCGTACAGGATGTTTGCTGTTGTTCCGTACAGGAAGTTTGCTGTTGTTCAGTACAGGATCTTTACTGTTGTTCCGTACAGGTTGTTTGCTGTTGTTCCGTACAGGATGTTTGCTGTTGTTCAGTACAG
The DNA here is from genome assembly GCA_016801955.1 of Conus betulinus. Lineage (NCBI taxonomy): Eukaryota > Metazoa > Mollusca > Gastropoda > Neogastropoda > Conidae > Conus > Conus betulinus. The sequence continues at coordinate 14,860 of JADBJO010004999.1, forward strand.
GATCTTTACTGTTGTTCAGTACAGGATCTTTACTGTTGTTCCGTACAGGATGTTTGCTGTTGTTCCGTACAGATGTTTGCTGTTGTTCAGTACAGGATCTTTACTGTTGTTCAGTACAGGATCTTTGCTGTTGTTCAGTAC
>JADBJO010004999.1:20000-42500 GCA_016801955.1 Conus betulinus
TGAATCTGTCGCCTGTTCCGAGCATCAAAAGGAGATAGAGTTCTTCTGATGGTCACGACCAACACAGGGCATACTGACACTGTTAGCTTTCATACTAAGATGTCTATTCATACTGCCTGTAATACAATGACGTGTAGCCTACTTATATACCACCAGTCAAAAAAACAACAACAAAAAAACACAAAAAAAAACAAAACAAAACAAAACAAAAAAAAAAACAAACAAAAAACAAAAACACCAACAACAACAAAACAAACAAAAAACAACAAACATACAAAAACAAAAAAAACAAAACAACAACAACAAAAATAAATAATAAATAAATAAAAGGAAAAAAAAAAATCAAAGGCACACAAACACTGAGCGCTCATGTTGTCTCTTTGGGGGTCATGTCTGTATCAGTCGTGATTCCTGGCTGGTTTACCTAATATCACGCCGAAATGACGGTTATCTGCGTTGACATTGGACGACACCCACTGCACGTGCAGCATATGTTTTCACTGTTTGCTATTATAGCTTTGATGATTCAGACTGATTTGGAAATGACTAAACATTTCCGTGATGTTCTTGGATCTTGGCCTCACGTCTGATGAGCAGTCTGACAAGCAGACAGAGGGAGGATTCACGTGCACAGCGTGAGGTCGCAAGGGTCACAGCGGTCAAGTAATCTCCCGTGTTGCAGTGTCTACTCTTATCTAGAGTGGCTGAAAATAGGTGTTCCATGACGTTTTATTGTAAGCACACGTTAACAGGGCAACCCACCTGTACAGGTTGTTGTGCGGGCGGTAAATGACAATGATGTGTAAGTCTCTTGACAAAAAAAAAAACCCACCTGTAAAGGTTGCTGTGAAAGAAATACAGGACGATGATGTACAAGTGTATTGATAGAGAAACTCACACCTGTACAGGTTGTTGTACACAGGCGCTAAATAGCAATGACGAACAGGTATGTTGATATGGAACCCCTCACCTGTACAGTTTGTTTTGGTACGGTAAATGGCATTGACATATAGGTACATTGACAGGGACCCCCCCCCCCCCCCCTGTACTGGTTGTTGTGGAAGTGGTTTATGGCAATGATGAACAGGTGTGTTGGCAGAGAGAACCTCACCTGTACAGGTTGTTGTGGAAGTCGTAAATGACGATGATGTACAGGTGTATTGATAGAGAAACCCCCACCTGTACAGGATGTTGTGGAATTAGTAAATGACGGTGATGTACATGTATGTTGATATGAAAACCCTCACCTGTACAGGTTGTAGTGGAACGGTCAATGGCATTGACGTATAGGTATATTGATAGAGAAACCCCCCACCTGTACAGGTTGTTGTGCAAGCGGTAAGTGGCTATGATATGTATGTATGTTAACAGGGGAATCCCCATCAGAAACACGGTTGTTACAGAAGAGGTGAATGACAGTGATGGGTGTGTAAGTTGACAATGATGTGTAGGTATGCTGACAGAGAAACTCCACCTGTACAGGTGGTTGTGTATGTGGTAAATGACAATGATCTATAGGTGTGTTAATTGAGAACTACCCCCCTCCCCCCTCACACACACCTGTACAGGTTGTTGTGTAGGTGGTAAATGACAATGATCTATAGGTATATTAGTTAAAAAAACTAACCCCCCCCCCCCCCCCCCACACACACACACACACCTGTACAGGTTGTTGTGGAAGCGGTTGAAGCTGGCTAACGTGGACACTCCTCCCGCACCGATCCCCACGGAGTAGAAGACTTGTGAGGCCGCAGCCAGCCACACCTGTAATGAGCAACTGAGGTCTTGTTATCATCATCAGCTCATCATCATCGTCACAGTCAGCATGTCATCATTGTCATCACCATCACCATCATCATCGTCGTAGCCATTGTCACAGTCCTAAATACCATACGAATACTGTCTCGTTAGAATTGTTACTTTGTTTTCTTTCAGACCATTTCCTCCAAAACTTTACTATAAGCGAATGGAAGTCGAGCAGACGGAGGGGTGGGTGTGTGGAGGGATTCAAAACTGACGTCACCATCAGAACACGTCACGGCAGACCATAGAACTCGAGGCGCTTCGGCTTTATCCACTGACGATGAGCCCGGAAGAACGCTATTGACGAAAATGCATTGGAGTTCCAGTATCATTCCCAGAGTGCACAGCAGAGTTGACGTCGACAGGCCGGCTGGAAACGAAGAGCATCTCACCGACCTGGTGAACCACATGAAACGTTGGAAGATTCGACATGGGACGCAGCATGGACAGAACGAAGGCTGCTGAGCATCAGCACAAAGCTAGTTGAGACAAAGATCACAGTAAGTAAACACAAACTGGGAACTATGAAAAGGACAAACACCACGGCATCGTCATGATCAGTGAACATAGATCACTGACTGAACCTTACACGAACCAGCATCAGCCTGGCCAAATTGGAACCAAGCTGCAGAAACCAGAACTTCACTCTGAGATCCAAGCTGAAGCCTTTGCACGCAGGCTTGCCATCCATCTTGCGGTCAATGAAACTTACAGAAGAACTGCACAACGAGATCTGAATAGTGAAGATGAGATGCTTCTCCTACACTGAGCTCGCCACAGCAGACGAAGTCTGCAGAACCATCAGGAAGAATGTGAGTCACGGTGAAAACCTGTCGATCACAGTGAGGGAATGGAAGCTGACGATAGTGTGTAAAGGACACTGAACAGACTCTCCACGACCATACTGTCAGCAGCTGTGCGGGGGAAGAAGAGTTAGCACAGACAGAGAACCATCTGTACAGACATCAGAACAGAGTGGACAGCACAGACAGTCATCTGTACAGACATCAGAACAGAGTGGACAGCACAGACAGAGAGTCATCTGTACAGACATCACAGCAGAGTGGACAGCACAGACAGAGAGTCATCTGTACAGACATCAGAGCAGAGTGGACAGCACAGACAGAGAGTCATCTGTACAGACATCAGAGCAGAGTGGACAGCACAGACAGAGAGTCATCTGTACAGACATCAGAGCAGAGTGGACAGCACAGACAGAGAGTCATCTGTACAGACATCAGAGCAGAGTGGACAGCACAGACAGAGAATCATCTGTACAGACATCAGAACAGAGTGGACAGCACAGACAGAGAGTCATCTGTACAGACATTAGAGCAGAGTGGACAGCACAGACAGAGAGTTATCTGTACAGACATCAGAACAGAGTGGACAGCACAGACAGAGAGTCATCTGTACAGACATCAGAGCAGAGTGGACAGAGAGGACTTTTTGACAAACCCCGGGCACTTTGCCCTTAACCGTTAGGAATGGCAACAGCTGGTGCACCATCAATCTTTGTGGTGTCTCCACTGCCTTGGTGCACTCCGAGACCACGTGACCAGTCAAGTCAAGTCCAAGTTAAACTTACTTTGTTATCTCGAAAACGAGAAATTAAGACAGGCGCGACAGTGAAAAGACACACGCAGCAGGGGACAGTGCATGAAATGATTAATGAACAATTCTCTACATCAACATGACATGGCACTGCACACACAGTACTCAACCTGCATACATATATGCCAGATCTTTGACAACATCATGATGTTAACATGGTATGCTTAGAATTATACAATACAACAGAGTTACAATGAACATATAGTAACATACAAGCTACCCATGACAAATAGTTTTAAGACCCTTAAAGTGACCGCACTGAGCAGGAATTGAAACATCATTTTTAAACATGTTTAAAAAATCATCAGGTATTCAATGCATAACTACTATCAATCCTGAAAGTTCAATACCTGTGGTACCACAGCAATGTTCTCCACGCATCCTTCCATAACAATCACGGCTTCAGGCTGGGGATAGAGACACTTGGCCATGCAATATTGATGACCATCCTCATAGACGCTTCAGTGAAAGGGGCGAGAACTGAGAGCATGATCCATGGGTCCTGTTCCCTTGGCGATGTCGTTGGAGGTTGAGTGTGCAAATATCACTTTGACTTCACAGAGAAGCAAACGTCTGTGCCATGGTCACCGTTCTGTTACCCCCTCTATGGTCGTGTCTTTCTCTTTTACCTCGTTTGTGGTGTGAACGACGCCCCTGACCAGTCTGAACTCGGGGACAACTGACCATCCCACAGGTGATAAACCAATCACTTTGTGTCATTTGTTCACAACATTCAGTGCATGCAAACTGCGCGGTTTCCGTGACTAGGTGGCCCAAGTACCAGGAGGTAAACACGACTTCATTTTGTTCTAAAGCTGGCATAAATGATGTATGTTTTCCGTCGACTGACTCATTTTATGTGCCTATGCATTTCAAACGACCAGGACCTTGGGTACAGTCCCGACACACACGAACGCTATACTCCTACGTTCTGGTCATTACTTTTCAGACGAGTTTCACCACACTGATATTTTGTCAGAGCTTTTCAGATCAACGTAAGTTCAACACTGAACAGGATGTACTTCATTCACTGTCCAGTATAGTCTTGCCCGTCTTCAGCTTCTACTGTGCTTTCTATTCGTTCCTCTTACCACCATCTTCCTTTCACAGTTCGCTTGATACCCACCAAATTTGTTTCAGTTTCAGTTTCATCAAGGAAGTGTTACTGCGTTCATACGAGTCCATATACGCTACACCACTTCTGCAAAGTTTCGAGACCAAAGTGCCTTCGATTGAAGCACATAGATAAATGAATTAATGTGACTAAAGATGAGAGAATTGAAGACAAGCGTCTAATGGCAAAGGAACTTCTCTTTGCACAGTCCTCTACGAGAAATCTACACCAGTCAGAGCGTTGAATTCATCGGTGACATCATATGAAGTCTTTCTGCAATCCCGCTACAACAAGCCCAGAAAGTGTACATCAGGCCAGTCATTGACGTTAGCCATAGGTTCATAGCTTGACTTCTGACGTCTTCCCACCGATCCATTTTGGCAGAACTGTTTCCGAATTTTGGAAACGGCACTTTCAGCATTCTCAAGCACTCTGGCATTGTTCGTGTGTAGATGACATCGTCTGAGAAACGATGTCGTCAACTTCTTTTTTTCCCCTAATCATTACCGCGATCCTTGCCAACTTCCTCGTGGTTACAGATACCAGAAGATGAAATTAGACATGACGTCTGCGTTTACCCCAAATTCATTGCATTCGCTTCCCTTTTCAAGCGCGTTTACCGCAAATTTTCTGTTCAAGTCAACCGTAACAAAAAAAATCACAAGGTGACCGCCGCTGTGATGAGTTTGGCCATGGTTGGGGAAGACGCTGTGCCCAGTTTACACACCTTCCCCAATGACCCCTCCCGAAGCCGCATATGCCTTCCGTTCTAACGGTATGTACAGCAGGGGTTGCAGGTGCAGAAATATCTCATCTACATTCCATTCATCTGTTCTGCACTTCACCACTTTCCGTTCTACCCTATACTAATCCAACAATATTTTCAGTGGGTGTCAAAATAGATAACTACCCCATCCACATTTTACCCACCCATTCCGTCCTCTTTCCACACGCATACCTGTCGAACAGTTTGTCCCATTGGGGTATCACATAGAGTGCCACCCCATCCACTCAGTACCCTACCTGCCAGTCCCTCAGTCTGTCCCACTGGGGTATCAGGTAGAACACCACCCCATCCACACAGTACCCTACCTGCCAGCCCCTCAGTCTGTCCCACTGGGGGATCAGGCAGAACACCACCCCATCCACTCAGTACCCTACCTGCCAGTCCCTCAGTCTGTCCCAGTGGGGTATCTGGTAGAATACCACCCCATCTACACACAGTACCCTACCTGCCAGTCCCTCAGTCTGTCCCAGTGGGGTATCTGGTAGAATACCACCCCATCTACACAGTACCCTACCTGCCAGTCCCTCAGTCTGTCCCACTGGGGTATCAGGTAGAACACCACCCCATCTACACAGTACCCTACCTGCCAGTCCCTCAGTCTGTCCCAGTGGGGTATCTGGTAGAATACCACCCCATCTACACAGTACCCTACCTGCCAGTCCCTCAGTCTGTCCCACTGGGGTATCAGGTAGAACACCACCCCATCTACACAGTACCCTACCTGCCAGTCCCTCAGTCTGTCCCACTGGGGGATCAGGTAGAACACCACCCATCCACAGCCCCAGGCAGCATGGAACCCCGGATCAGCAAAGCCAGCAGCACGATGTAAGGCAGGACTGCCGCCACGTACACCACCTGTGTCATCATCATCATCATCATCATCATCATCATCATCATCATCATCATCATCATCATCATCAACAACACCACCACCATCATCATCATTATCACCCTCCTCCTCCTCCTCCTCATTATCATCATCATCGTCATCGTCATCGCTGTCGTCGTCGTCCTCGTCGTCGTCGTGTCGTCGTCGTCGTCGTCGTCGTCGTCATCGTCGTCATCGGTATCGTCGTCATCATCATCGTCGTCGTCATCGTCTTCATCCTCCCCCTCCTCCTCCTCACATCATCATAATTAATGTATCGTTTATTTGATTAATAATGAAATATCCCCTGAACTAAAGTTGGTGACCAGTCATACTGGAATTAAGGTACTTGGTGTTGCCTACTAACCACCCACAATCTCCTATCTCTATCTCTGGCTGAAACAGAACTGCTGCATCATTTAGTGCTATCTATAACAACATTTTCAGTGCAGTTAACATCAAGTCCTTATGACAACTAACAAGCAAAAGCTGTCAAGATGTATCAATAGCTACTTTCTCCCAATTTTGTTTTTAGACTACGAAATGGACAAAGTTTCAAAACCAACACTGCAATTTTCGTTTCCTGTGGTAGGCATTACAGAATCCTGGACCATTCAGGTTAAGTGTACAGATGTACATAATGATGTAGTGAAACTGAAATATCACTGGGAACAGTTATACATGTTGTACAGTTGTACTGCCCAAACGACAACTGACTGGCTAAGGACTCTTATCAAATCAAATTGAAATTCTTTCATCGTTCGGCGAGAAAGGGTATAACACAGCAACACCAGTTACTGGCTTGTCGTGAACATCATCGGCACATTACTTGTTTTATTTTATACGATGGACGACGGACCACTGGACTCCCCGATATCTCCGGACACAAGATGGACCCGTTGACACATTGTCAGGGCATTTGCCTGTGGAGCTGACGGCAGTGGCTTCGAACCGGGTCGGATTTTTTTTTCCGGCTTGAAATCCCTCTCTGGTCACCTGGCAGTAAATGGGTACCTGATTCAGCTCAGGAAAGGCTAAATGCGACAGAAGGAGAGAAATGAGCTCCGCCTTCCATCAGGCCGTACGCTAGATACGGTTAACCTCTGACAGTTCACTGCCCCTTGCGGCCGATTGGCTGTGTGACTTTTTAACTCTATACGCAGAGTAACTGTATTAGGCTGTTATTATATTATGTGTTCTTCATGATGTGCAATGCTTCCTGACCTACAAACTAGCTGAAGCTAATGTGTTTGTTTTTGTTTGTTTGCTTTTTTTTTGTTTTTCTTCTAGTTCAGATTTGTGATTAATGTCGGTCATGCTATATTTTTACTTGTCCTTATTACGAACTAAACTATATTACCTTGAACTAACAATATTAAAATAAACAAAGGGCAGAAAAAACTGAGTCAGTCTCAGTCTTTCTTTCCATCCTTCCCCCATCTCTCTCTGTTTGTCTGTCTGTCTGTCTATCTGTTTCTCTTTCTCTCTCCCTCTTTTCTCTCCCTTCCCCCTTTCCACCCCCCACCCCTCTATCTGGCTGTGTCTCTCACCTGCCGCCCCCCCCCCCCCCCACCTATCCCCACCACCCAGTTTGTCTTTAGTGTGAATGAATGAATAACGACTCTGTGTGTGTGTGTGTGTGTATGTGTGTGTGTGTGTGTGTGTGTGTGTGTGTGTGTGTGTGTGTGTGTGTGTGTGTGTGTGCACGCGTGTGTGTAAGCGTGTATGCGCGCGCGTGCGTCTGTGCGTGCGAGCGGTGCACCTGCGCATGTATATGTATTTGCAAGCCTTTGATTCCAGTAGCATCGTTTCTACAACACCGAATCAAGGGCAAAACAGTTTGAAAACATTCACTTGGCTGGAAACGCATCTTGTTAATCATCTCGCCACAGAGGTAGCTGTGTCGTCGGATGATTTAACTCCCTTTGAGGAACATGAAGTTGGTTATACCACGAGCTTGTCTCGTTTGACTATCATCCCAAATCAACATTTTGCATAGCAGGGCATTTCGGTCCAAAACTCCTATTTGTGACAATTAAGGATTGCTCAAGGCAAATCTGATCAGATCATATCTGACGTCACTGCTGACCTTGCCTGACGTCTTGATGTCCTTGAAGAGACAGAAGAAGACGACGGTCCAGGTGGCCAAGGTGACACAGCATTAGCTGCCAGCGTACCGCCCCCAGGTCATCGATACTACGGCCACTGTCCGGGCGCACGTGATACCCTGTTCAAATTAATTGGATGGATGAATTCACTGCGGGTGTGGCGTCTACACAGTTTTTGGGACAGTTTCCCCCAGGTCATCGATACTACGGCCACTGTCCTGGAGCACGTGATACCTGTCACACACATACACACCAACCACAGGGCGTCATGGAGGGTCAGGGCATTGCGGGTCAAATCATTGTGGATGAATTCACTGCGGGTTTGATCTCTACGGATTGATTTAGGACAGTTTTTAACATTGTAGTTTTAAATCAGTGGCAGGCTGTTTTAATGTAGACCAGTTGAGTATACTGCAGGTTTATTTTGTGCTGGCTAATTGAAAGCGAGTCAGTCCAGAATAGCTTAATTCAACGTATGTCAACTCGGTGCGACTTCATTTTTGCAAGGTTATGCGCAGAGGAATAATTCACATTAATTCCATACGTATACAGATTAATCTTGAACTTGTTTATCAAATTCAACCGAGTTCAGTGCTGATTAGTTTGTTTCAGGTCATTGCTGTTAACTGAACGTGACTACCATCTTATTATACTGGTCTATAATCACAGCTGGGAGAAACATGATTTATGACCGTTATGAGAAAAACTTGCATGGATACCTGAATCATGTTTGTTGGTGTTTGCTGGGTGCCTGAATAGACCTCTAAACGGCTGGATAGGTTTATAAGTTGTCTGGATTGCTGAACTGGGTCTGGTTTATATATCAATGAAAGGCAAGATTCAGCAGTTTTTTTCCTGGATGTCCGGGATAGGTCATACAAAGGACTGAATTGGACTCAATGTTTGACAGTTTCCTGGTCCAGTTAAGGTTGTCAACTGGCGGTTGATTTTAACGTTCTCTTAGACAGCTAGAATGGGTCTAGTTAGGGTAAGACTGGCCGTTAACCCTAACAGTCTCTTGGATAACCAGGACGGTTCTGGTTAAGGTATTCAACGGCTCGCATGTATTGCTTAAATGGGTTTAATGACAGCATTAAGTGGCTGTTACGTTTAACAGTCTCCTAGGTCGCGAAATGAGCTTTTATTAAGGTATTAACTGGTGTTATCCACATGAACGAACGAACGAACGAACGAATCTTAAGAGAGAGAGAGAGACAGAGAGAGAGAGAGAGAGAGAGAGAGAGAGAGAGAGAGAGGAGAGAGACAGACAGAGAGAGAGAGAGAGAGAGAGAGAGAGAGAGAGAGAGAGACAGAGAGAGAGAGAGAGAGAGAAAGAGCGAGAGAGAGAGAGAGAGAGAGAGACCGACCGACCGACCGATCGACCGACCGACGACGACCGACCAAGAGAGGTAGTCAATCAGGGATGAAGGGTGAGAAAGGTTTACGAAGCAAAATGGAGAAACACCCGCTCATCTGAAAACGCGGGATACAGTAGAAAGAAAAAGAAAAAAGCCCCGCACAATTAATGAGAGGATGATGAATAAATTTTGGTTTAGAGTGGAGCCAGATTTGAAACACATCTCCAAGACAGCTGGACAGCAGGATCTGGTGACCTTGTCAGTTCTGACCTCGTTAATCTTTGGGTCATTTCAGTGACACCGGCGTTGTTTGTAACACTCATGCCCATAGGCTGCTTTTTCAGCTCAACAAAATTTTGCTCCGTACCAGTCGGCGTAGCGAAGTGGTGAGCGTCGCCGACTCCCGGCTGGGAAGTCGTTGGTTCGATTCCCATGCCCCGACCGGTTCCTACCCAGAGTTTAGTGAGCTGTGGGTTCAGATGGGAGGTCTAGGACCACACCGTTGGGTATCATCGACTTAATGGATGCATTTCTGACAGTGCTGCTAAAAATTTTCTGACCAACACTGCAGGTGTCTGTATCTCTCGGGCCTGACTGATGCCAGGATTTGAAAGTAAACGTAGAGTACAGCCCTGCCATACAATATCAGGCTGAAACGGACATCCGTAGCATCATCTTCATCATCCTCATTTTTACTGATCAGTATATTAAAAAATCTCAAATTTGTGTCCCTTCATGCCCTACTCTCATGGTGACCTCATTTCGAATAACTCTCCACGTCTGTGGCCTTGGTTTGAGTCAGTCGGGGGGTCACCGGTGTCGGCAAATTAATAGGGACTGTCGTTGGACGGATGCAGTGGCGTCCTCCGGTGGGAGAGCTCACTCACGCCGGCTCCGCGACTGAGCAGTTATTGTCTCAATAGGGGGTGTAGTGGATGGTATCCTGCGTAAGTTGAATCAGAAAAGACAGGCTCCACAGAGCATCACCGAAGTGACTCGGCAGCAGTGCAGCGTCTCCTCCCGGGGTTGCCTCATGACGACATGACACTGACTCCACCCTGTGGATTGTCTGTGCCAGGGCTGCGGCGAGTCTGGCAGGGCTGTGGCTGTGAATTGAGAGTCGGTACTGACGTGGCACCGAGGCTGGGACAGAAAAAAAAAAAAAAACCTTCGTAAAACATGAACTGACGCAGATTTTAGCTTTGCAATATTTCGCTGATCTGAATTTCTGTCCGAACAATTAAAATAACGATATCTCTCTCTCTCTCAAAAAAAAAAAAAAAAAAAAAAAAAAAAAAAAAAAAAAAAAAAAAACCACCCTCCCCCCCAACCCCAAAAGCAAACTTTTAATAACTTTTTTTTTTTACATGCCCACCCATTCTCCAGTCCTCACATCATTTTTCACACACTTCACGCCTATCTGTGTATCTTCTAACTTCCGAACACTTACGACCAAAACTGCTCCACGGAAGATTCAGTCTTCAACAGGCTGCTCGTGACGTTCCCTGACGTCATATTGTGGGCGTCAGAAACCAGAGAAAAGCCAGTAAACGGCCAGGGTGAGGAGGTTGCCGACAGGGTCCTCCGGGGCCGGATCGCTCTCAAACACACAGGACGGGGTGTTCCAGATGTTGTCACAGGAAGTCCAGGGCAAGGGGCTCCGGAACGACATGGCCAGATAGTACAGAGCCCACGAGATGATGATGCCGTAGTACACCCCCACGATTGCATTCAACACCACCATGCCATAGCCGAGACCTGGGAAGAAAGGGGTGAACCCGCTTTTTTTTTTCTTTTTACTTTTAACTAAAAAATGGCGATTAGTAAATGAAAGCAAAGTTCAACTGTATGTACCCCTGTAAAGGACTCAGTGTGTGTGTGTGTGTGTGTGTGTGTGTGTGTGTGTGTGTGTGTGTGTGTGTGTGCCATCAAACCAGAGTTAACTTGCTTGGCTAATGTTTCCGGCATGGCAACAGGACTCTCGTGTAAAATTTTAAACCTTTCCCTTCGTGAGCCAGCAAGAAATAATGAACATTTCCAATTTATGTTGCTGATACAGGCACTGGGTTGATAAAACAAAGTAATCAGCTCATTAATATGGTAATTTGCTGAACGTTTTCGTGCATGCCAGATTTCTCGCCGACCCATCATTATTTTGATCTTCAGGGTGCCAATCGGATATGGTTGACAGTGTTTATTACATTGAAGACCAAAGATGTCTTTTTCTGGAGTGAAAGAGATAAACACAGAGGACAATGGACATGAGACAACGTATCAAAAGCATCAACTTTGCCTTCTCCATCAGAAATCCTTCAATTCCTTAGTCTACAACGCTACCACACACACACACACACACACACACACACACACACGCATGCGCGTGCGCACGCACACACACACACACACACACGCGCGCGCGCGCGCGCGCGCGCGCACGCGCGCACGCAGGCACGCAGGCACGCAGGCACGCACGCAGGCACGCACGCAGGCACGCACGAACGCATGCAGACATACTCGAACGCGCGCACGCACAAGGGGAGAGAGAGAGAGAGAGAGAGAGAAAGAGAGAGAGAGAGAGAGAGAGAGAGAGAGAGAGAGAGAGAGAGAGAGAGAGAGAGAGAGAGAGAGAACCTCTGAAGAGCGGACAGACGACCCAGACTTTGCCCGGCCCCAGGTTGGAGAACTGACAGATGGCCATCTCCAGAAAGAAGAAGGGCACCCCACACACCACCATGGCCAGCAGGTAAGGGATCAGGAAGGCCGCTGAAACCCACACAGACAAAAAGACACTCTTGGTACAGCTTGACAGCAGAAGGTCCTCAGGGAGAACAATGATCTGTCCCTGAACACCTTACACACTGAAACCAGTCCGCATCGAGGTCATGGCTCCTACATGTCCTTTGGCTGCCTCGTTTCTTTTTCCTGGTGCTGCCAGGATTCGAAACCGTAACTTTTGGATGGGTGGACATCTGAAGGTGTGCCTTTTTGGCCTCACCCACATCGCTATCGGACCTCTGTTCTACAGTTGGGACATTTAAGCCGTGTGAAGTTCACTTATGTGCCTCCTACAGCAGATCCAGGGGGAACTCTTTTCAGTTGTTGCCCTTGCCACTACCTTAGGGCTCTTGTCCTTTTTAAATAGGTAATCCCGAGCTGTTTCATTAGATCATAGCTGATGTGCCTACAAGTTCCCAGTGCGCTCAATCTCTTTGGCGAGGACTTTGGCCGGGAAGCCAGATACTCTCAACCTGTTCATTAGACTGGCCTATTTCTCGTGGCTGTAGATGTAAGCTCGCTCTATTTTGATGTTTGAATGATTTTCCCCATTCCGGAACGTCTGCTGTGCGCTTCTGCTCGTCCACTCCATCCAGTAACCCCTGCTTCCATGTTGATGAAATCACAGCGGTTCCCAGACCATGATTTGTGACAATCTGCTGTGTAGGGAGAAGTGAAAGGGAAAGCCAGATGGTGAAAGGGAAAGTGGGACAGTGAAGGGGGGGGGGGGGGGGGGGGGGGGGGGGGGGGGGGAGTGGATAGGAAGGGGGAAGTGGGATAGTGAAGGGAGAAGGGGAACAATTACAGGGGAAAGGGGGGGAGAGTGAAGGAGGAACTGGGACGTTCAAGGGAGAAGTGGGGCAGTGAAGGGAGAAGTGGGACAGTGAAGGAGGAATTGGGACGGTGAAGGGAGAAGTGGGAAGTGTGGGAAGTGGGACAGTAAGGAGGGAAGTGGGACAGTGAAGGGGGAAGTGGGACAGTAAGGGAGGAAGTGGGACAGTGAAGGGGGAAGTGGGACAGTGAAGGGGGAAGTGGGACAGTGAAGAGGGTGGGAAGTGGGAGTGGGACAGTGAAGGGGGAAGTGGGACAGTGGGACAGTGGGACAGTGAAGGAGGAAGTGGGACAGTGAAGGGGGAAGTGGGACAGTGAAGGGGGAAGTGGGACAGTGAAGGGGGAAGTGGGACAGTGAAGGGGAAGTGGGACAGTGAAGTGGGGGAAAGTGGGACAGGAGGGGAAGTGGGACAGTGAAGGGGAAGTGGGACAGTGAAGGGGGAAGTGGGACAGTGAAGGGGGAAGTGGGAAGTGAAGGGGGAAGTGGGACAGTGAAGGGGGAAGTGGGACAGTGAAGGAAGTGGGACAAGGGGGAAGTGGGACAGTGAAGGGGGAGTGGGACAGTGAAGGGGGGGGGACAGTGAAGGAGGAAGTGGGACAGTGAAGTGGGACAGTGAAGGAGGAAGTGGGACAGTGAAGGGGGAAGTGGGAAGTGGGACAGGGAAGGGAAGTGGGACAGTGAAAGGGGGGAAGTGGGACAGTGAAGGGGGAAGTGGGACAGTGAAGGGGGAAGTGGGGGGGGAAGTGGGACAGTGAAGGGGAAGTGGGACAGTGAAGGGGGAAGTGGGACAGTTGAAGAAGTGGGACAGTGAAGGGGGAAGTGGGTGAAGGGGGAAGTGGGACAGTGAAGGGGAAGTGGGGACAGTGAAGGGGGAAGTGGGACAGTGAAGGGGGAAGTGGGACAGTGAAGGGGGAAGTGGGACAGTTGAAGGGGGAAGTGGGGACAGTGAAGGGGGAAGTGGGACAGTGAAGGGGGAAGTGGGACAGTGAAGGGGGAAGTGGTGACAGTGAAGGGGGAAGTGGGACAGTGAAGGGGGAAGTGGGACAAGTGAGGGGGGAAGTGGGACAGTGAAGGGGGGAAGTGGGAAGGAAGGGGGAAGTGGGACAGTGAAGGGGGAAGTGGGACAGTGGGACAGTGAAGGGGAAGTGGGACAGTGAAGGGGGAAGGGAGTGGGACAGTGAAGGGGGAAGTGGGAAAGGGGGAAGTGGGACAGTGAAGGGGGAAGTGGGACAGGGAAGTGGGACAGGAAGGGGAAGTGGGACAGTGAAGGGGGAAGTGGGACAGTGAAGGAGGAAGTGGGACAGTGAAGGGGGAAGTGGGACAGTGAAGGGGGAAGTGGGACAGTGAAGGGGACAGAAGGGGGACAGTGAAGGGGGAAGGGGAAGTGGGAAGTGGGACAGTGAAGGGGGAAGTGGGACAGTGGGACAGTGAAGGAGGAAGTGGGACAGTGAAGGGGAAGTGGGACAGTGGGAAGGGGGAAGTGGGACAGTGAAAAGGACAGTGAAGGGGAAGACAGTGAAGGGGGGGACAGTGAAGGGAAGTGGGACAGTGAAGGGGGGGACAGTGAAGGGGGAAGGGGACAGTGAAGGGGGAAGTGGGACAGTGAAGGGGGGAAGTGGGACAGTGAAGGGGAAGTGGGACAGGAAGGGGGAAGTGAAGGGGGACAGTGAAGGGGGAAGTGGGACAGTGGGGAAGTGGGACAGTGAATAGGTGAAGTGGGACAGTCATAGGGGAAGTGGGACACAGGGAAGGGGTGAAGTGGGACAGTGAAGGGGGAAGTGGGACAGTGAAGGAGGAAGTGGGGTGAGGAAGTTGGACAGTGAAGGGGGAAGTGGGACAGTGAAGGGGGAAGTGGGACAGTGAAGGAGGGAAGTGGGACAGTGAAGGGGGAAGTGGGAAGGGGAAGTGGGACAGGAAGGGGGAAGTGGGACAGTGAAGGAGGAAGTGGGACAGTGAAGGGGGAAGTGGGACAGTGAAGGAGGAAGTGGAACAATGCAGGAGGAGGCTGGAATGGTGAGAGGAGGTACGACAGTGAAGGAGGAAGTGTGCCTGTATGAGGAACCGGGGTGACAGAGACGCTTGAGCTGTTCTTTACAAATGCCGCATGTCATGTGCGGGCACTGTAAACTTCTTCAAAGGCGCGCTTGATGGAAAGATTACAGCTGTCTCTAATTCCGCTTTTAATTACACCCAGATAGATGAAAGATCTAGTTTCAATAAAAAGGTTATAATTTTCGACAAAGAGATAGATCTATACATTTCGAGACTTACAAAAGTTCGCAAAATGGAGACGTGACTTTAAAAACTGACAGTCTCTCTCTCTCTCTCTCTCTCTCTCTCTCTCTCTCTCTCTCTCTCTCTCTCTCTCTCTCTATCTATCTATCTCTCAATATATATATATATATATATATATATATATATATATATATATATATATATATATATATATACGCACATCACGCACGCACGCACGCACGCATGCACGCACACGCACGCACGCACGCACACACACACACACACACACACACACACACACACACATACCGCACGCGCGCGTTCATATTTACATACATACATACATACACACACAAACACACGCACACACACCACACACACACACACACACACACACACACACACACACACACACACACACACACACACACACACACACACACCTACCTATAGCCTTTCATACTGTACTCTCATTGTGACCTGAACTCTGTCTCTGGACGGGGCTGTGACTGCTAGAACTGGAGTTACCGGCAAAGAAATAATGCCACAGACAGGATATGGACAGTAAGACGACAGCAGCAGCAGCAGAAGCAGCGGCAACAGGAAAAAACAACAACAACAAAAAAGGCAGCAATGAAT
The DNA here is from genome assembly GCA_016801955.1 of Conus betulinus. Taxonomy (NCBI): domain Eukaryota; kingdom Metazoa; phylum Mollusca; class Gastropoda; order Neogastropoda; family Conidae; genus Conus; species Conus betulinus. The sequence continues at coordinate 36,134 of JADBJO010004999.1, forward strand.
AATAATAACACTAACAGCGACAACAAGAACAATACCACCACTACCACAACCACCACCACCACACACACACACACACACACACACACACACACACACACACACACACACATACACACACACACACACACACACACACACACACACACACGCATGCACGCACGCACGCACGCACGCACGCACGCACGCACACACACACACACACACACACACACACACACACACACACACACATATATACAGCAAAAGGCCCCACAACGCACAGTTCTGAAAACAGCACCGCTTGAATTTGATGAGTAGATGTTTCGCGATATGCGCCTGCTGGCTTATTGGCTGCTTAAAACAAAGAAAAAGAAAGAAAGAAGCAAACAAACAAACAAAAAAACAAACAAAGAAGCAAAGAAACAAAACAAACAAATAGACAAACATACATACAACCTAACAAGCAAGCCAGCAAACAGAAAAAAAACTAACAAATACGAATAATCAATACTACATAATGCTCCGGATAGTCCCTCTGCTGCTGTTGCTTTCAGCATCAGTGATCATGTACCAACTGCACAAATATAGCTGTGGGGAAAAAGTACATTACGAACGTTATTTCGGCTCCAGACGAAAAAAAAACAAACAAACAAACAAACAGTGGAAGTACTCTTCTATTGCACCAGTGTTATGCTGGTTACCTTTGCCTACATAGCCGTATAGTGTGGGTAATACAATACCCATATTTCTTTACAGTCTTTACAAGCCTTACGCCTGGATTGATTCATTTCTCAATGACTGATTGTATGGCTAAATATTCAGGGTTTACAATGCATATATGTGTGAAAGATGATTTAGATCACTGACCACTGATTTTCTCTTGGATAAAACTCGCATACGCACGCGCGCGCGCGCGCGCGCGCACGCGCACACACACGTACACACACACACACACACACACACACACACACACACACAACACACACACACACACACACACAAGCGTTGACAGTGCTGGTGTATAATACAGGCAAAAAAGGGAGAAATTGTCAGTTTATTAAATATACTTTGGATATTAATTCACGATGAAAAAAAAAAAATGGAAAAAGAAGTTTTAATGACGTGTTAAACATTAGACAGCATTTCAAAGATTGCGTGTTGTATATATAGCCTTTAAATTGATTGAAGTGAATCAGAATAAACTTCTGAAAGAGCTTTTTCCCATTTATCCACGCTCACCCCTGTCCCCCCCCCCCCCACACACCCTCCTGCCCGCCGCCTCCCCCCCCACCCCCCACACACACACGACACACACACACACAGATGGAACATGCACTGACTTTTTAGACACACAGAGACTGAGAGAGATGAAGAGGAAAAGAAAGGTATATTTATGCACCTTCAGATGTGACCATAGGAAAACACAGCCTGCAGGTGCCTGCAGGTAATGATGCTGGGATGAGGGTGGAGGATGAGGAAGAAGGTGGTAGTAGCTGGTGGAACTAATAAGAGAAAGCTTGAGAAGATGGAAAAACGGTAGTAGAAGTGATACCGCTATCACTTCTACTACCGCTTTTCACCTTCTCAAGCGCAAGAATAGTAGTACTGTCGTCTCATAGCAGCCGTTTTTCAGCAGCTCGGCAGCAGCTGCGGTAGCAGTAGCAGTAGTCGCGAAGCAATGTCAGCGGCAGTAGCAGTAGCAACAGCGGCAGCAGCAGCATGAGAGCAGCAACAGTAGCAGCGGCTGCAACAGCAGCATGGGCAACAGCACTACCAGCAGCAGCAGCAGTAGCGGCAGGAGTAGCGGTAGCAGCAGCAGGAGCAGTAGCAGCGGTACCAGTAATAGTAGCAGAAGCAGTACCAGTGGCAGCAGCAGTAGCAGCAGCAGTAGCAGCAGGACTGACAGTATCAGCGGGTCGCAGTAGTAGCAGCAGTAGTAGCAGCAATAGCAGCAGCAGCAGCAGCAGAGCAGCAACGGCAGCATTAATAGCAGCAGCAGCATTATGGGCATTAGCAGCAGCAACAGCAGCAGAAGCAGCAGCAGCAGCAGCAGCAGCAGCAAGCAGTAGTTTTGGTTGCGAGCGCACGTATAGACTAGGTAGTAGAGCATCCCTGCCTCTGGTTCTGGTGACGGTAATGCTTATGACATTATGGTGTTGGCAGTCATGATGATGACGGTGACGATGGCGAGGATGAGGATGATGAGAGTGACGACGATGACGATGATACCTCCGCCGTTGGTATATAACAGACGTAGGGGAACCGCCACACGTTGCCCAGACCGACCATAGCTCCGATGATGGAGAAGAAGAACTCCAGCCAGTTGCCCCAGTTGCCTCGTGCGGACTCCTCCCCCATCGTGTCCACAGCCTACATCAAGACATACAACACACATACAGCAGCTCCTTCACCACAACACACAACACATATATAGCACCTCGTATGTTACAACGTATCACACACACGTATAGCACCGCCTTCACCACAAAGTACAACATAACGTAAAACATCTACATCACTATTACGCCTTCACCACAAAATACAAATCACATATAGTACCTCCTTCACCACAAATCACAACACACATAGATCACCTACAAGAAAAGGTATGCTAATTAATCGTGCGTAGCAGTAACAAGTGTTGTGAGCGAAGTGTGCACATATATTCTGAGTAAACGACTTTCTCTATGGGCAGAAGCTGAAGGAAAACTAGCAGAGGAACACGGCAGGATTAGAGCAGGACCATATATTTGATTTATACCTTATTGTCGAAAAATCTTTAGCGAACGTTCTGAACACAACATTCGTCCGATTTCAAGAAAGCATCTGATTCTGTTGATATACATATTTTATGGGATGTGTTAAGGGAAAGCGTGATCAATGGAAAATTGTATGAAGTACGTTGACGAGTTAACGACTCGCGCGTTGCATGTATGAGAAATAAACATTCATAGTCTTCTTTCTTAAATTCCTCGAGAGGCGTAAAACAAGGATATATTCAGCTGAATTATGTTTTCATTGTTTTGCCAATGAACTAATCATAGATTTAACCAGGAAATGGAAAAAACACGGAGTACAGACGGTGCCAGGATCTTCAGAGTTATTTTTTTCCATTGCTTCTTGCAGATAATGCGATTTTGATACCAGATAATGTTGCAGGTTTACAGAATCAACTACACACTCTGAAAAAAAATCTGACAGATTCCTTAGAGACGTAAATCTAGATAAGACTAATGGAATGGTTTTGCCTTAAAAGTGCCTCTTTTGGAATAAGAGGAAGATGGTTAGATGGAAAGGTAGAAATAAGAATTACTAACTCATACAAATAATCAGGCTCGATGTTAACAACGAAATCAAGTATGATTGTTGCCTTTTTAGACGCCATGATAGTTCGGTAATTTTGGTAAAGCTGTACGTTGCCTTTCTGGGGGGGAGAGTGATGATCAGAGATTGGGAAGTTTTATATTGGAGTGAAGAAAAATGTGTATCACTTTAAAAAATGAAATGTTACGTACTTTAAATCCTGCTTGCTTTCAAAGTACAGGGCTTGAACTGTATGCTTCTGACGTTGTGGACTGTGTAAATCCTGATTTGCCGATTAACATATAATCAAGCCGAAAAAGAAAACGCGGTTGTGAACTACTTTATCAGTATACCTGAAGAAAAATAAGACATCTCCACAATGTTTTAAGAAGAAGTGTGCTTGATGAGTGGTAACTGAAGACATCCTCAATCAACCATTGTTTTTTCCCTCCATCCCCATCCCCGATTAATTACAAGTACTGCTTCCTGCAGTGTGTTGAAACTGATGGAAAGTAAGCGCAGGAAAGGACGCTGGGAGATTAGCAGCACCTGTTCTTTTGGTGCCTCAGAAGTAATAGAGAGGTACAAGTACTGACTGTGTTTGCTCTATACGTCTTATTTGTTTGAGCAAAGACAATTTCCCACTCCGGGTTGTTCATGTTTCTGTGTGTTCTGACTCAAGAGTCTAATAAAAATTTACCTTACAAAAAGGAAAGGGAAAGAAGCAATAGAAATCAGGGAGAGAAAACCAAGTTTGAACAGAGACTGTGGCTATGACCTGCCCTCCATTTACAAGTGTGAGCTGAGCACCAATCACTCCACCAGTGAGGACAACTCAGAGAACACCAACACCCACCACAACTACCAGTCAGTCTGGGCTGATGAAGACCAGCAGTAGCTGGCCGAAAATTTCCGTAAGGTAAATTTTTATTAGACTTGAGTCAGAACACATAGAAACACGTCTTATTTGTTGTTTGTTTGTTTGATTGCTTTTCCTTCATTGCTATCATAAAGTGAGTGAGTTACAGTAGCATGGCTTGTTTGTTAGTTTTTCCTTTCTTTGTTATCAAACAGTGATTGGCCTACACTGTTTTTTTATTTTCCGTTTTCTGCTGTATAGAATTCGACTTACTTGGTGTGTTGTAGTTGTAAGTGTGTCCTGATTTACTAAATTTGTTTTAATTGTGTATGTTTTGTAGATTATTATTGTGTCACAATTTCTCTCTCTCTCTCTCTCTCTCTCTCTCTCTCTCTCTCTCTCTCTCTCTCTCTCTCTCTCAGTTTTTCCGTCGTTATTATATGCACCATGGTAAAGTCACTGCCAGCGTGGCCTCAAAAGATAGACTGCACGTTGGCCATCTAAATACTGATAGATTACAGGAAGTATCGTCAGCATTACAAAACACAGACAAACCATTTCATGTCTTCGGTTTTACAGAATGAACACTCTCAGACATAATCCCTAACAGTAATATTATCATTCCTGGCTATACTATCATTCGCAAAGACCCAACGCTTCCTAAATCTACAGGTATACTAGTTTACATTCATGAAACTTTAAACACGCATCGTTTACATCACATTGAAACTTTTCAAATTGAGTCCATCTGGCTAGAAATTAGGCTCTTAGAACAAAACCTATCAGATTCGACATTATTTACAGACGCCCCTCTGAAAATGCTGGCTGGCTGGATGGACAAATTCACTGCCATGATGGATGCAGCATCTCTTGATGCTACAGAAATTATACTGCTAGGTGACTTTAATATTGGATATATTGAAACCTCAGCAGACATGGGACAGACATATTCTCCTCATACAACTTTTCTCAGATAATTGACACCCTACTCGTGCAACTGCAATCCACAGAACACTAACTGACCACATTTATGTCACAGACGTACAAAACATCATTGGACACAATGTTCCTGTAAAATGGTTACGTTGACCATTTTCCGTATGTATTTCATGGGCGATATATGGCAATAAAATCCCCGAAACAGGTCACAGACATGTGACCTACAGATCCTTTGCAAGATTTAAGGAGAATAGCTTTCTTGCTGATCTCTCTTGCTCACGAATGTCTATACAATTATACTAACCAGAAGACGCTCTAGAATACTGGCTATGAACCTTCAACACTGTTATGATAGACATGCTCCATCTCAATGGATGACTGAAGAAATACAGAACGCAATATTCCTATGTGAAGATCTTAAAGAGATAGGAGGGAAATCAGAGGAATAATAATAATAAAAAAACAAACAAACAGCGAAATAAGGTTAATTCACTCTACATGGATGACTGAAGAAATACAGAATGTAATATTCCTACGTGAAGATCTTTAAGAGATAGGAAGGAAATCAGAGGAATAAAACAATAACAACAACAGCGAAATAAGGTTAATTCACTCTTACAAGCTGCGTAAAAGACACATTACCAGGATCTTGTACCATCCAAACAAAATTCAAAGTCAATATGGAAGCCTATAAATGAACTAACAAATAAAACATCACAACGTAAGATATGTCACATAAGCAGAATCACCCCCAAACGAACTCAATAAACATTTCACAAGTGTGGTTGAAATCACAATGAAACAAAATCTCACTCAACTAAAATACCTTGAAAAACTAGCATCGTTCTGCAAATCAAAGAATATTCATTCCCATTTGTCATGATCCTTAAAGTCTGCAACTGGTCTTTACTATTCCTCATGTCATCTGAATGAGACAGAAAGTCATGGATGAGATGGAATTGATGATACAATTCTGAAACTTTCAGCTGTAACTATACACTTACATCTGTGCATTGAAAAATGTCACTTTCCAACACAGTTCAAAGTAGCAAAAATCATTCCCATCTTAAAAAAAAAAACTGGTGCTAATACAAACAATTACAGACCTATATCTATTTTGCCCGTATTATCCAAACTTTTAGAAAAGCACATTAATAAACTTATTTACGACTATCTTGAGCCGCAGAATCTAGTGAGTGACAGCCAATGTAGCTTAACAAAATAGTTCGTGTCATCCTGCCCTAACAAACCTAGTAGAACACTGGCATATGAATATCAATTAACATA
>JADBJO010004999.1:45000-52500 GCA_016801955.1 Conus betulinus
GCGCGCGTGTGTGTGTGCACGTTCTTTTTTTTTTTCCCTTTTTTCTTTGTTGTTGTTGTTGTAATTGATTCATGAATTCTTGTTTATCGTGTCAATGTTTGCTTTTTTTCTTTAAGTTCATCTATCGTCAAAGGTGATGGAGAAACAACTTATTTATGATTTTATTATTATTAAAAAAGAAATTTTTTAAAAAAGATATGTATGGTTTGTTTGTGGGTTAGTCGCTAGTCATGCTTAGTCCCACAGAGGGGCAAAGGCCGGATGTAAAAAACATATGTTTGCATGTCTGTTGCCCTTGGAGATAAAGATTATCAATCAACCAATCCATCCATCTATCCATCCATCCATCAGTCAATCGATCAATCAATCAATCAATCGATCAATCAATCAATCAATCAATCAATCATCAATCAATCGATCGATCAATCAATCAGTCTCCCGTCCTTCTCTGCACTCCTTCCACTCCTTCGTCTCTCGCTCTCTCTCTCTCGCTGTCTTTCTATCTGTCTGTCTGTCTGTCATTTATTTTACTTCTGCTATTTTTCATTCTTCATTTTTATTTTGTTTTAACCGCTTTTTGCATACTTCTGCATTTACTGCCTTGTCTTATTTTGAATTGTTGAGATCCTACTCGTGGCGAGGACTGGATATAAAAAGCACTCATAGATATAGAATTCTCTCTCTCTCTCTCTCTCTCTCTCTCTCTCTCTCTCTCTCTCTCATACTGTGCCCGTGACCGACATATAACATTGCATTTCTATACAATTAAAGCCCCAACAATACTTAACCCGTTCAACAACGTCTTCTGACAACGGCATGAAAATCCGAGGACTATCATGCACACACGGTGTTTGTATCAGGCAGTCTTCTGATCTTGATCTTGGACGTATGAATTTAAGGTAACAAATGAATAACACTCCACCACAACTCGCCATACAACTTTCACCAAAACCTGGAGACGACCTGGACACTGTTGTTTCCACGTCTGTCTTTTTTTGTTTGTTTGTTTGTCTGTCTGTCTGTCTGTCTGTTTGTTTGTCTGTCTGTTTGTTTGTTTTTTTGATAGTGCCATGATACGACCATCACTGTTTTCCGTAACTGACAGTGATTTCATGGAGAAGATGGATGAAAAAGTTTGATCAATATTTACTATCCTGATTTTTGTTTCTTTATCTTTGTCATGCAAATCCACAGAAAATCTCATGTTTATCACAGACACACACAAAGAAAGACAAACACACACAGGGGAAAAAGAGAGCAGAGTGATTTTTTTAAAATAGACTTACTTACTTGGACCAACTGAGTTAGTATGCAACGCATTTTTTTTTTCAAGAAGATATCCCTAGTTTCGTTTAATTTCAGTTTAACAGTTTATAAAATGTTCTTGCGATCATTTCTACCTGTTGTGTGCAGCCTAATCTGCTTGAGCAAAACGACATTACTTAGCTGCCAAACGAAGAAACAAACAAGTCATTAAAAAAAAAACAACGCGCGTTTCGGCCTATCAGCTCATCTTCAGAACATTCAGAACAATGAAAACAAAGGAAGTACAGGCAGTCGCTTCTCTCTTTGTTCATGATGCAAACTTTGGTCATTTGTGACCAAGTAAAACTATGAAGTGGAACAAGGTTGAAAGGGGAGACGACTCAGGTTAAAATACTACAACTGGTAATAATGACAAAAAAGAAGATAATGCATAATGATAATAGCGAGTTAGAAATAACGACGACGACGACGACGACGACGACGACGACGACGACGACGACTACTACTACTACTACTACTACTAATTATTGTTAGTATTACTACCATCATCATCATTATCATTACAATTGTTATCATTATATCTATCATTATCATCATCATCATTGTTATTACTACTACTATTATCCTTATTATCATTATTATCATTATTATAATTATTATTATTATTATTGTTGTTGTTGTTATCATCTGCATTTTTGCTGCCAAATCAGCAATTTTTTTCAAGCAGCTTTTTTTTTTTTTTTTTTTTTTTGGAATCAAGCAGCTATCTGTTTGAAATGAAAGACGGCAAAAACATTAGAATTGACACACATGGTGCAGTGGCTAGACAACACGACTGGGCAGCTTAATCACACATTGCTTAACTTGTAAAGACGGGTTGCTCACGGTTTAAGGACAGATTGATATTGCTTGTCTCGGTGCACTGACTCGTTCCTCAGGATCACTTTCCAAAAAGCCTGCTAGGATTGTCTGGTCCCTTTCGAAAGAATGTGTGATCAGACCGATTACATTCAACATACTGATTGGATCAAACAGATCGATCTCTTTTTAATCATTTAACGGCGTAGATCTATACCACCTGTTTCTGACAAGCAATCGGCGTATAAACGTACAAAACTTAAAACAAAAGTCACAACAACATCAAAGAGGAAGTCCCCAGGTCTCTTGGCTACATGGAACAGCAAACTGCTAGAGAGTAACCGTGTCTAGGCATGGTGTTATGGAAAACGGAGCCCATCCTTCTACTCTCGCCACCATAGCCTTACCTGGACTGAATCAGGTACCCTTTCTCCACTGGGAGGACGGAGAGGATTTCAAGCCGTAGAAACCTGCCCCCCACGAGTAGCTTGAACTCACGACCCCGTCACCTCCACAGTCGAACGCTAGAAACATTCGACGACTGCCCCCCCCCCCCCCCCCCCCACACACACACACACACACTACAAAACTGTAACCTGGAATACGATATGTTCATTTGCTTAATATCATAATTAGGAACAGACCTAAAGTACATTATTCTTAATTGACATGTTAAGAAAAAGCGCCTGATATTCAAGACTCTGAAAAAAGCCTCCAAAGTCTGAAAACAATTATCTAAAAACGACAAAATATGAGGTGTATCCGATATTTTGTTGAAGAGATATCAAGCCTTTCACAGATACTGCTTTCAGTTGAGATTAAACAAATATCTTACAGATATTAGCCCCCCCCCCCCCCCCCCCCCCCCCATTCTTCCGGAAGACCATTTGATGACCAAGCAAAGTGCAACCAAATTCTCCAATCACTGCGTGTCTCCTAAGAAAAGAAACGCAGTCAGCTGTGGTTTCCACAAAAGTCACCGACCATGAGAAAGGACTGAGGACAGCTTACTTTCAGCCATCAAAAATTCGGTATAAAATAAACAGGACAGGGCGTGAGGGTGGAGATCTGGGAAAACACTAATGGAAACACCAATAATGGATAATACATTACAAGGAACCCGCACGTAAAACAAATGTGTATTCATCAAAAAACACCAAAGCAGACTTGAATAATGTATCCAAATTCAGTTCTGTCACAATGTAAACACTATGTAGTACGAGGGAACTGTCTATCAAACGCGAAATCTGAAGACGCTTGCAACACAACAACCTGTCGACTGTCCGAAGTTGAATGATCGTCACCTAAATCGCTCAACGGGAGCTAAGGAAGCCCCTCTGCAGTTACCAGCAGCTGCTGTCCACAGTACATGTGATGAGCTGTTAGGACAGTACACATGCAAACACACGTTACTTCAATATACTGACTGACGGATGGAAAGTCAGTAATCTTCGACACGAATATTAGGAGAAAACGGACATGTTTTGATGTCAAAATAGAAAGACACTTTTGTCAGTAACGGTAACTCTCACATACTGTACCTGTACACAATACAGAATCAAACAAGGACAGAGTTCCCACCCCTGCATTACCAGTGAAGCTGCTGGTCCGTGGCGAGGGCGTGGGGATGGTACGTGTGACAGCTAAATTCATCGACCGCTGTGCACACTGCCAGGGCTGCCCAGGGAGTGTCGTCTGCTCTCTAATTCTTATGCGAGGTGTCGCCACCTGTCGGCCAGCAGCGCCGTTCATTTTGGATAATGAGATCGATTTTAATCCAGCCGGATGTATTCGTTTGTAGCAGCTGCCAGAGAAAGAAAGGCAGTCGTCGACAATGCATTCATGCTGCTGTGTTGTTGTGTTGTCGTTGTTTGTTGTTAGAGAGAGAGAGAGAGAGAGAGAGAGAGAGAGAGAGAGAGAGAGAGAGAGAGAGAGAACAAATGTTAAAATTGCTGTGAATGTTGGCATGACAAACTGGCATATTTCGTTCCAGCTGAGACCTGTTTAGAGTGCGTTTTCTCCATTCAGTCCCTTACCCCTGTTGCCACTTTCCGACTTCCTTGAAGCATCCTCATGGCAGTCCCTTCTTCCTTCAGCTTCTTTCTGTATCGCCATGTCGCTCACTGTTTTCCCCTTTTTGTCTACTATCACCATTTCATTTGTGTTGATCCTAGTCCCTGTGTAGTGGTTTGTTGCATGTATCCTTTTCTTCCCTTTTTCTTGAATTTTTCTTTGCCATTTCCCCATTTCCCGAACTTTCTATTTTCTGACAGTATTCAGGTCTGGCATGATTCCACATCCTTGCGATACCCTGAAGCGTATTGCGTAAACTAGCTGTCTGTGGACTGACAAATTTAAGCACTCATTTTATGTGTGGAACATATAGTCAGCCTTGCGGTCAGGTCAGAGAAGACGATTTCCCCTCAACTTTCAGAATTGATAGTGGTCTGAACATCATGGCAGATGGTGAATGTCTCGCCACTAACGTCACTGGTGAACTGACGTGCCTCAACTATAAGCTACTTACGATTGACACAGCGTTTTCTGGTACATCTGTGGCTTCCGGGGTTGTCAGTGGAGGGCTCTTGTGGAAGAAGCATGGAAGGCATCAGGATGTTTCGTAGACTATTTGAATTTCTTTCTGCTACTATGGGGAGCTCTGGCATGGCTTGTCTCATCCTGTTGCTTTCATGTAAGGCTGGTTGCTGTTGTTGCAGCCACTGACGTAGAGGAGGGTTGGTGATGATGAATGGGACCCTATTTTTGGGATTTTGGGGCTTGTACTCAAGGGTCTCATTACGTGGGATGCCTGCTGACTCTTTCAATGGCTTTCTGGATGGTGTAGGTACTGTACCCTTTACTTTCAAAGTGCTTGGCGATCTCTTGGCAGCGAAGGGTGAAGGCTTCATCCGTCGAGCATAACCTGCGAGCGCGTAGCATCTGGCTGAATGGTATTTTGTTTTTGCATACTTGGGATGACAAAATAAAGCATGTAGGTGTGCATAGGCGTCTGTCGGTTTTTAGAATAGATCTGTTTGGAGGAAGCCTTCCTTGAGAATGATGTTGATGTCCAGGAAGGGGATATAGACAGGTGATGATTGATACCTGAACCTGACAGTGGGGTGGAAAGTGTTGATAAATTCAATGAATTGATCAAGTTACTCCTGAGTTTTTGTCCACAATAGGAAAATGTCATCCATGAAGCATTTCCAGAAGCAGCTGTGGGCGATGATGGGACTCAGAGTGAGCAGGCCGTCCTCTAACCATCCCATGAAGATGTTTGCCACGGTGGGGGCCATAGCGGTTCCCATTGCTGACCCGAATTCTTGTTTGTAGATGCTGTCCTCAAAGTGAAAACGTTTTTTCTAAAACGTGTCTCACCACTTCAAGGACTCTCTCAGTTGGGGGTGCCTTTATCTGCAGATGTGACTGCAAAAAGTACCTGATGGCGGTTTCCAGGTCTCCATGTGAGAAGTTCGTATAAAGACCAACAACATCAATGGTAACGAGCAAGGTGCCACTGTTGAAAGGCCGCCCATGAGCCGTTTTCCAATCACGTGACACTGTTAACAGTTGAGTTGTGTCTTTGACGTGGCTTGGGAGGGTGGTTACAATATCCTAAGCCAGAAGTCAGCTAGTTTTGAGAGATTTTTAGTCGGGCCATTCCTCCTGTACAGTTGGGCGACCTGGAGAATTCTGCAGAGTCCTGTGTATTTTCGGCAAGTGATAGAACTGATGAGTCCTGCATGCCTTTAGCTCCACCAGCGCCAGTTGCTTTGTGTTGTCATCAATGTGGCTGTCGCTGTGGAGATGCTCGACCATCTTGCTTGAAATCTCTGCTATTTGGATGGTAGGATCATTTGGGAGCTGCTTGTAATGCCACTGGCTGTTTAGCAGTCTTTTGGCTTCAGTGATGTACTCTTCGGTGTTCTGGACTACAACAGCATCACCTTTGTCAACTCCGCTGATTCTGATGTTCCTGCTGAGGACTAACTGCCGTAGCTGTTGTAGGGCTTCTCGTAGATCTTGCCTCAGATTGTCCCTCTGGTGTCCAGAACTGTGGTATGTGTCAGGTTTTTAGGGAGGCACAGTATGTATCCAGAGCTCCGTCTCTTCCGATGGGGGCTGGAATCTCGTCTTCCTATAGAATCTGGGTACAGGACTGTCTTCTTCATCTTCAAATAGCTCTTAGAGTCCGACTTTCCGGCACCCTGATGTCTCTGATGTCTATTTTAGGTTGGTGGCGGTCCAGCATTCGAGGGGCTGGACAGAACTTGGGCCCTAAGGCTAATCCTGTCAAACTCCATTTTGGACGTGATTACACAGACTGTCGTCCTTGAAAAAGAGCAGCCGCTCCAAATGTTGGATTATCTTTGTTTAGATTCCTTGTTTTGGCTTTTTACTTCAATCATATATATATATATATATATATATATATATATATATATATATATATATATATATATATATATAATATGGTATATATAGGAGGTCTGTTGATTCGGAGATATATGTCTTCAGAAATGTTCATGGTATGCATTGACTGAATCAAATGTCGAAAGAGAGGGTATGAATGGACATCCCGAGTCGGGGGTTCTAGAACGGCACTTTGTCCAAGAAAAGGAAGGGGATGAATGTTTCGAGGAGCGATTTGTAGGGACCCAGCTGCGAACCCAGTCGAGCTGTGCATACATCGAGGACTAGTTCCAGTGTGCCCCCATCAGTGTTGGGCAGGAAGGTTGTGGTGGACGTTGTTGTGATTTGCCCAAGCGAGACGTTCCAGAGATGCGCCAACTGTAGTTCTTTGATTGCAATGTCCTATCCCAGCTGTCAGTCTGACTCAGAGCACGTGTTACTCGTGGTTAGGACATTGTCCCACACGTGTGAGCGCTCTCAGCGTGTTCCATGTGTTCGTCACTTGTCGCGCGGTAGTTTAGTGGATACTGTTTGAAAACGTTATTCGTATCTGTCATTTATTATTGGAGACGGATTCCAGCGGATGGTTTCAAACTTCATTCACGAGATGTTGCATTAAAATGATAAGAATTGTTGCAAATGCACGAAAGCAACATCTATTCGTAGCGGTGTTTTTGTTTTTGTTTTTTTTGTTTTCAATGCAGATTTGACATCATTCCACACACAGTTGAGCAGTTGGAATTCTGTTACATACTTTACCATTATCTGTATTATTTTTGGCAGATGAGTTTCAACGAGAACATCTACATTTGCACATTATGTAGAAAAGCAGTGCTGCTCAGCTAAGCACTCAATGGGTGACAATGCGATTGTTCCCTTGGTCTTTTTGTCATGCTAACTGTAATGTTTGTTTCTCTGTAGAAATCTCTGCTCTCTCTCTCTCTCTCTCTCTCTCTCTCT
>JADBJO010004999.1:65000-72500 GCA_016801955.1 Conus betulinus
GGGTGCCCTCTAGGAAATAATGAATATTCATTATGCATAATACTTCAAATGGTGGTGAGGGACTGGCCAGATTTTTACTCTTAATTTTACTGCTGACCACTGTTATCATCATCAACACCCCCTATGAATACAGTAAACACCAACAAGACATGAACCTGACAGGAGGTATGGCAGCATTATTGTTCACAATGTTTACCCCATGATGATGCTCTTTATTTCTTCCGAAAAAAAATACCTCACCACAGCAGGTAAGCAGGTAACCTGTGTGTGTGTGTGTGTGCGTGTGTGTGTGTGTGTGTGTGTGTGTGTGTGTGTGTGTGTGTGTGTGTGTGTGTGTGTGTGTGTGTGCCTGGGCATGCGTGTTTCTATGAATATATGCATCTGAGTGTCTAGGTATGTATGCATGTATGGAACTAGTTTTGTGGTAACAACAATACTGAAATTGTTGCTTATTGTTGCTTACGTTTTTTTTTTGCAGACGAAAAAGGTGAGACTCTACCAAAGGAAATCTGAGAGGAGCAAGTATAGCCAGCACAACTTGGGAGCAGCACTGAAAGCCATCTCTGAGGGTGTTCCCCTGGTTCGAGCCAGTAAAGAGTTTGGTGTTCCTGCACGTACTCTTCGGCGTCACAGGGACCATCAAGTAGCTGAACCTGGAACGCTGAATTTCGGAAGATGTCGCAGTGGCCTGCCGTCTGACACGGAGTCACAGCTGAAGACCCATGTTCTAGACATGCAGAGACGACTCTCTGGTCTGAAGATGCGGGACATGCAACGTCTTGCCGCTGATGTCGCAGAAAGAGCAGGGATCAGCCACCCATTCAACAAGGAGTCACAATTGGCAGGACAAGACTGGGTGCAGGGTTTTGTCATGCGCCATGGACTAAGCATTCGGCAGCCTCAGGCAGCTAGCTTAGCTCGCGCTGTAGGTTTCAATAAGCCTCAAGTGCATCAGTTTTTTTTTTTCAACTGTACAAAGAATGTTTGGCAAATCATGATGACACACCATCCTGAATCTGGAATATGGATGAGACTGGATTAACAACCGTGTAAAAGCCCAGGAAGATATTGGCCTCGAAAGGCATGTGGCAGGTCGGGAAGGCCACGAGTGCTGAACGTGGAACTTTGATGACGGTCGTGTGTGCCTGCAGCGCAGCAGGCGTCTTTTTCTGCCGCCTGTGTCTATTTTTCCTGGAAAGCGAATGGTGGACACACTCTGAAAGACGCACCACCAGAAGCGGATGGACAGATTCTGAACTGTTCTTAAAATGGCTCCGTCATGTCGCCAGATCACTGATTGCTCTCGCCATGACCCTCATCTCATTCTGCTGGATGGACACCATGGCCATGACCCTCACCTCATCATGACCATGGCCTGACCCACCTCATCCTGCTGGATGGACACCATAGCCACAAGACTCTGGAAGCAATAGAGTTTTGTCGAGAGCATAGAATAGAACTGCTAACTCTGTCCCGTCACAGCAGGCACACGTTACAACCGTTCGACAGACCCTGTTTTCGAGCTTTAAGGGTGTTTTCAACGCTGAAGCTGACAGCTGGATGGTGTCACATCCAGGACGACGGATCTCGATCTATGACATGGCTGGTCTTCCTGGAAAGGCATTCTTGATGACAGCTTTGCCTGAAAGAGCCGTCCACGGCTTTAAAACCTGCGGTCTGTGGCCGTTTGATCCCAACGCCTTCACTGACGCCGACTACGAAGGGCACTGGTAAACATATGAGCAAGAAGGGGAGCCCTCCAATCACAAATCAGCAAAAACTGACGCCTCCAGTGAGAACATTTCCCTTTCTACCATTAGCCACCCAGTGCAGACTGTTCAACAGACGACTTTCCAGCAGAAAACGAAACCTCTACCAGATGTGACCACTACAATGACTATGCCCACCATCAGTGCTGATCTACCTGTATGGCTGTGGTGTTCCGCCTTGGAATAATGGTTCACTGCCATGGCAGAGCCGTTGTTACCGTCCTCCCTGCCTGGGGAGTTGAAGATCACAGCAGCAGCCAGCAAGTTCTCGACAGGTCCTTTGTGGTGACATTTTAAACAGCACCAGGTGGTACAACGATATAGAAACTCCACAAACCACCACTCGCACCACACCTGACCATCCAGTGTACCCGCATTGGCCACGATGTTAGCCACCACAAACATGATCTGCCTCAAGTGAGAGAACCATCAACGTGTACGGAAGAACCAAACACCCCGACTACGGCCGCACTTACTTTCACTCTCCAGTCCAAAAGGAGCCATCTCTCTTCCTCAGCAACCTCCGAGGGTATAAGGGAAACCATCCACGGCTTATCCCCTCTTCCAAAGCTGCCAGTGAAGAGGCCAAGACCGAGAGGAACAGAGTCTGCAGCACTGCTGACCTCATCGCAATGCAAAGCTGCTCTGGCAGAGAAAAGTATGCAGAGAAGAATTCAGCCCAAAAACAATCGTGGAAACAGAGGAGCAAGGCCAAGACAAAACAAAAGGGAGCGAGAAAGAAAAGGCCAGTGAGGAAGAGGAGGACTGGCCCTGTATCATCTGCTGTGAACCACACAGTTGCAGCAGACCAGGAGAAGTGTGGGTCCTGCCGTCACTGGTCACCCATGAGGAGTGCATGAAGCACTTCCTACATTCATCTGCCCCAACTGTTATTCAGATGACTGATCTGTCGGACATGATACTAACAGCTGAAGGATATGATAGCTGCACAAAAATATTATATAATTCCTTCAACTATTTAGTGGCAGCATTCCCGTAAGTTTTGATTGTGGGGCAAAAACGCCTACACTCATGGGGGCAAACGCCCACTACGGGGCGATTTGCCCCATGTGTTTGGGCGTTTTGCCCCGTGTGTGGGGCAAAGGCCAAATTTTTTTTTTTTCATTTTTCACCTACCAGTACTTTTCTTTTATTTGTATCAATTTGTGTCAGTGGCAGTTTGTGGCATAGGCATTTCTCAAGAGTCTGAGCCTACTTTCATTTCTCTGTGCCTTCAACGAGGAAAGTTGCAGCGTGTTTTGCTTAAAGGGGAGGGGGGGGGGGGGCGTTTTACCCCATGCTACCCTGTTTGACATAAAGTTATATCCGCCATGCTGTCGCCAGAGAGAGAGAGAGAGAGAGAGAGAGAGAGAGAGAGAGAGAGAGAGAGAGAGAGAGAGAGAGAGAGAGAGAGAGAGAGAAAGAGGCGAGATAACAATGACAAGATTCTTTTGTGGTCGTTTGAGAGAGAGAGAGAGAGAGAGAGAGAGAGAGAGAGAGAGAGAGAGAACACTGAACATTTTAATGAAAAAGCCATAGACCCATGTCACTGGAGTGGTTACGAACAGAATCAACTTGTATAACTGCAGAAATACAATTGATACCTTTTGTTATAATATATACAAATACTTGTACAGTGCACATTTCAGCCTCGTTACTTATTCGAGCGAATCACTGCGTAGTTTGAAAGCTTTGGCGGGGATCCGGGCCTGGAAGCCAGATTCCCTCAAACTGCTCGCTAGACTGGCACAGGGCCGGACCCGGGGGGGGGGGGGGGGGGTGCTTTGGTACTACAGCACCCCCCTTCGGCTAGAAAAAAAAACCCATCCTTGGCTTAAAACACTATTAATAATGTCTCCCCAGCTCACAGGAGATGCCACGAAACAGCTTTTAAAATGCCAAAAACCAATTTTCGGCCGGGGGTTTTTTTTGCCCCCCCCCCCCCCCCCCCCCCCCCCCCCCCCCCCACCGGGGCTTTGCCCCTAGACCCCACCGGGGCCAAGGCGGCCCCTGGACCCCGGCCTAAAACATTTACCAGCACCCCACTTTTAAAAAAATTCTGTGATCCAGCCCTGTGGCATACTTCTCAGTCTTACAGAGGCGCCCTTGCTCCATTCTGCTTTCAAATGGCACAGCGAGTTCGATCAGAACCGTTGGTTTTGATGACCCTGAGCGGAGAACAATATCCGGTCTCTTGCCACTCTTCCTGATGATCTCTGGATGGTTCTCCTATTCTGGAAGGTCTGCTGTGCATTCCCAGTCATCTGCTCCATTCAGTAAACTCCGCTTCCTAGCTAACCTCTTCATTTATGTTTTAATTAACAGAGGTGTTCGAACCGGGGGGTGGTGGTGGTGGGTGGTGAGTGGTAGGTGGTGGTGGGAGGGGGTTTCCTCTGTTATTTGTGTCTTTTATGCGCCCGAAATGATATATCATCATTTATGGTGTTTTTCTATGCTGGTCTTTTGTTATGTCTTTTGTTTTCTATGCTTGTCTTTCTATTTCTTGGTTGTAGTCTTTGTTTTCATATTTGTTTGGTTGTGGTGGCATCAAATGAAATATCACTGCCTCAGAATAAACAGTATTAACATGTTATTGCTATACGTAGACTGAGATAATGACAATGGACACACCAGATGCACAATAAGTATTCGTTTTTCATTACTTTTTATGACATGTTTACATCTCTCTCTCTCTCTCTCTCTCTCTCTCTCTCTCTGTCTCTGTGTGTGTGTGTGTGTGTGTGTGTGTGTGTGTGTGTGTGTGTGTGTGTGTGACTCTCTCTCTGTTTTTTTCCCCCCTCTTACATTTGTTTTTTCCATAATGTTTGTTTTCCCCCCTCCCCAATGTCCCCATTGACACGGGCACGAGGCCTAGTTCAATTAAAATATTTGTCTTGTCTTGTCTTGTCTACTCCCTCTCTCTCCTTTTCTCTCTGTCTCTCCTTCATGCCTAAAATTTCATTCAATATCTCTATCTCTCCGTCTCTGTCAGCCTGTTTTCTCTGTCTCTCTCTAACTGTGTCTCTGGCTTTGTCTCTGTCTCTCTGTCTTTCTCTCTCTCTCTCTCTGTCTCTCTCTCTGTCTCTCTCCCCCCTCTCTCTGTCTGTCTCTCCCTCCCTCTCTCTCTCTTTGTCTCTCCCTCTCTCTCTTCTCTCCCGTCATTATGCCCCCTCTGTTGCAGTACAAAGTGTCGCACCTGCACAAAGTGTCGCAATGCGACACTTTGTGTTCTATTTCACTCTCCTGCCCAGCACAAAGTGTCGCACGGCACAAAATTTGACTTGCGACAGTTTGATCAGCCTTACCAGCACAAAGTGTCGCAAGCACAAAATGTCGCAACGGCGCTGTTCTGTACATGTACTGAGTGAGCAAGTGATGGTAGTTGAAGGGAGACACAGGCATGACAAACGACGAGGAAGAGAACAAAAGGACAGGAGAGGAAGGTCAAGACAAGAAGACAAGACACAACAACATGTTCTCGCCTCTCAACCCACACATCGATAGCTTGGCAATGTCCACGTCCCGGGGTGGAGGGTCCGGTTGGAAATGGTCCCACGATGTCCGTCGGAACGCTGAGTCCAAAGAGGGGTGAGGTGAAAGAGGCGGTGGCTCCTCTTCGGTGCCGACGATCCGCCCCTGGAAACACAGCTGCAGAACTTCATAACCACTTGGACTCGCCGTGTTTTCTTTTTCCCCAACAGTAGAGGACAGTGGGTGAGAGGCCAATCGTTCACAGAAACTCACACGCATCTACCCACAGATTCACACAAGAAGAGGATAGCCAAGGAACCCTCTTTCATTAGCCAGAGGTGGGTGGTGGGGGGGGGTGGGGCAGAGAAGGCAGAAGAGTAAAGAAAGTGGAGAATATAGGACAGGTACGATGGCCACACACAAAGGCACTCTCTACACTTTACCTCCCCCTGTCCAGAAAAAAAACGAGAGGACAGGGGGAACCATGAGGGGGCTCCTAAAACGGTGCCACGCCCCGAAGATTTCAGGAAATACCCTTTCCGCCTGCACCTAAAGGAAAACACTGCGCACGCAATACTATGTCATCCAAAGGAAATGATCATTCCCACGCCAAAAACCAGCCGGAATCTAATGAATTAATGCCTTCTCACTATTTACATTATGGAATGGTCATAGCCGCGTCGATATGGACTACTGCAACACCACCTTAACCCTTACCTCAACAGCTGGTGAACTAAGGGGTTCTGGTGGCCACGGCAACCTCGACCTCACGGGCTGTCCTCCACGCCGACGACGCGCGACGTCGGCTCAGGAGCGGACGACGGCTCGGGGGGGGGGGGGGGGGGGGGGGGGGAAGGACGGTGACGCCTCTAGCTGGAAGGCGGTCCGGCCAAGGACGACGTCAACAGACTGGCGTCGTCGTCGCTGACGCTGGTACCTGGCCACCAGATGTGCCACCAAGACTGCAGGGAACGGCGGCGGTAGTGACGGCACGAGCTGGAGGGATGATGGGGAGTTCTCCTTGGTCCAAACCAGGGAGAGGATGGCATAGACAGCTCGGGTACTGCTAGGTGGGCCTGATGTTCCGTGTAGTGCAGTACCTTAGGCAGCGGCCTTCACCGAAGAAGGGCGATCCATAAAACAGCGACCCCGTCCCCCCGCCAAAGGATGTCGCAGGTGCCTCCAGCAACGAAGCTTGACCCTCGGCTCAACGATGACGTCGAGGGCGGAGGACACGGAGGGTGACGAGCCTCCTGGATGGCTGCCTGTTGTTGTTCCCTCGGCTACTGTCCCTTCTCTAACTTCGTGAACACTTTCGTTCAACCTCTTCACCTTCCTGTAGGCACAGCTCACCAACACACCCCCCCCCCAACCCCCCCCCCCCCCCCCCCCCCCCGATCGCTGGGCAGTGGTTGGTCGCCTACCGTCACGTGGGCTGGGTTCTAGTGAGCTGAGCTGACCCTGCAGCTCGTGCTCCGCTTGGAATGCGGGGAGAGTGCCGGGGAGCAGTTCTCTTCTCCTATCTTCGTTTGGTATTTGTTTTGCATTCTTTACATGGGGGATATTTTGTCTCTTGGTGGTGGATTTGGTACGTTGAAAAGAGTTGGTACTGCACTTTAAATCAGTTAACAGTTTTTTTGCGGGTGTGGTCTATGAATTGAGTGGCTTCAGAATGCTCAGAACAAACAGAACAGTTTGCGTGAAGGTACACAGCTGAACGCATTTTTTGCATCTGAAACTACACAAAAAAGAATGGTGAAACTTAGCCCGTGTCCTCCACCCCCTTGTACTGAATTTGGCACGCAGACAGCTTGGATTTCTTTTAACTCTGCTTTGAGCATCTTCTTCTTGTAATTCTTTGAGAAGAGAAAGGTATGCACCAAACGTTTCCACCTCGCGATTCATGGTCTCGACAACCATCTTTGATTTTTTTTTTATTCTTCAATTGTACGCAAGTGATCAAAATGACTAAAATAGCCCCAAATCAAATTTCTTCTTCTTCAGAGCCCATGCTCAGAGAAAACTGAGCGCTGCGGCCTGGTATGTCCAGCAGCTGTGCAGACGCTTGCCAGCTGGACTGGAGGAAGTCAGCGGGGGATGTTGTTTTAGATTTCCATCAACAAACCGTTACTGCCGTGTCAAAAACAACCGCACTTCACTCGCTGGAGAGCGTTTTCCAGCATACTGTGTCGCCAGCTTTCAGTGAGCAGTCTGTTGTTTACTAAAAACGCACGTGCGCCACGCACTCTCCTCTGGCGGC
>JADBJO010004999.1:77500-87500 GCA_016801955.1 Conus betulinus
CATGTGTACACATATACACACCGTCCTTTAACATTATGTTCTCTTTACAATTTTACTTTTGACGCATTGATGGATCATATAATTTTGCCTGGTTTTATTTTTCTTTTTTTTTTTTTTTTTTTTTTTTTTTTTTTTTTTTAAATGAATAAAAGTACCCCTTGTGAATCATCGTCTTGCAAAACAAACCGATCATCATTGTTTTTTTTTTTGTGTCCTTGCTTACAAAAAATCAAACTGTCTAGGGAGTGATGTTTGGTGCATTTTTGTGTTGGCCGCCTGTGAGGACTGTGTCCAAAATGGACTGGTCTGTGTTGCACTGTGTATAAAATCTGCGTCATATGGCACTTTGGTTTGTACTTCTTTTGTTGTGTGTTTAATATTCGTTCCCTTCTTTCCATGGTACAATACTCATGCTTTCAAACACCTGTGTGAAAACTACCCCTTATACGCAGTAGAGCGTGCTTTATTTGTCATACTTTCAATGATAGGTCTGTTTATTGAGCGATGAACGAAATGTTCATCCATCAACGTGATTGTAATTTTGTGTGTGTGTGTGTGTGTGTGTGTGTGTGTGTGTGTGTGTGTGTGTGTGTGTGTGCATATATGCATGTATGTATGTATATATGTATTGTTCTGCCGAAGGGGCTTTGGTCTGCGCTAAAAAGACATTTTGTCTGTCTGTCTGTCTGTCTTATTGTTTGTCCTTCTAAATGTCCTAGTGTCTGTCTGTCTGTCTGTCTGCATGTTTGTCAGCTTGCCTGCCTGCCTGCTCTCTCTCTCCCTCCCTCTCTCTCTCTCTCTCTCTCTCTCTCTCTCTCCCTCTCTTCTCTCTCTCTCTCTCTCCTCCCCCCCCCTCGAGGGTCGCGTCTTGAAACGTTATTAAACAGTTTTTGTTCACGTTCCAGTATCAGTTATACCAATGATCTTGACCTCGAACAAAAAGGTCGGATTGGAAAACCATCAGTAGCGGTCAGCTGCTGAACAAAAACATGGAACGGCAGGACAGCTTTCTCCAGGAATCAATTATTCTGAGAATCTACAACGCGAACTGGACGTTCATGCCGGTCTGTGGGTACCAAACCCGGCAACCGAAAACCACCCTGCAGAAGACCTCAGACACGCTTGGCGCCAGACACTTGCATGAGCTCCTGATTGTCAAGTGGTATGACCTTTTGTTCAACTAAAAGGTCAAGGATACATCGCGACTTCCCGTGTAAACTACTACCTGCAGGCTGCACGCCCAAAATTAACGCGCCATGGCCTAGCTTAAGGGGTCGAGTATTTATAGACTGGTACAATTAGATTGTTTAAGAATTTTTATTGTGTCTGAAAGTTGATTCTCCTCATTTTCTTTCCTACGGCCATCAAGGTCCAAGCCAGCTGGTTCCAAGCCAACAGATTGAAATGAAAAGAGTGGGACTATCTGGCTGCTTCAAGCTGGCAAGCAAAGATAGGGTCACGGGTGGGTGTCAAGGGTAGGGAGTTGTTCTTTTGAAAAAATTATCAGTTTAACATTCAATTCTTTCTCAAATTTATAGCAGGCCTCAAAACACAAGGATTGTAAAGTGTTTTAGAGCAGAATCCGAATTGTGGCCTGTCTTGATGCTTTCCACGACAAGACCTGCAGAGAAAGCCGTTATACGGGTCAGAGTTCAGGGTCACAGCAAAGGTCAAGTAGTAAAAACCAAAGTTTGAACTGGCGAAAATCGCCGTGGCTCTGTGAATTTTTTTTTTTTTTTTTGAATGTGAAAAAAAAGATCCTTCTTATCCTGGAATTTGGGGACAATAAATTTAGTTTAATGCAATCTGTCAGCAGAAAATAGCAAAAGGATACATGACTTGTGGACTCCTTGTGTTTCTACGCCATTGATAGAGCACTAGGATTTTTGGAGTGAAAAGTCTAGCAAACGACAGGAAAATGAAGGGTCATGTGGATCGGACATGACATCTGCCTCAAGGTCAGGTATGGTATGGTAAAGGTCAAGGGCTGGACTGTGCGATGAATAGGTGTTGGTACTGGCTGACCTTCTGAGAAAAAAGCCAGTGGCAAGTTTGAGTATACTAGAGTGTATATAGTCTATTGGGGGCATAAACTGTAATCGTGGACAAGGGGCCGGAATAGCTCAGTGGTATAACACCGGACTCGTAATCTTGATGATCCTGGGTCTGCGGGTTCGAATCTCCGCCGGGCCGTTTCGGTACGGGGGGATTTTTTCCCCCGGAGTTAACATTGTTTCTGACTCCATTTCCCATACAGTCCTTCGAATGAGACTATAAACCGAGGTTCCGTGTGTGAACGGACACATAACGTCTTGCACACTCGTCAAAATCCATCAGCAACTTTCGGGAAGAAGGCCAGTTTGGCCGTTGGTATGGATGACACGTTACACATAGCATGCACCTTCCCCGAAGTTGGAATATGGCTGTCTTCATGGCAGGATAAAAAAAAAAAAAAAACAAACGGTCATACACACAAAACTCCACTCCCTTTGTTGGGTAGATGGGATTATCCTTGTCTGTCTATACAGGGAGTGTCGGCAGGAGTATCAGCCTGCGCACGCAGAAAAAAAAAAAAAAAAAAAAAAAACCGTGGGCCCGGACCTAAATGGATAGTGGGAAGCCGAGAGAGTGAGGCAAGTCTAACGAATCAACACGTTTGCGGGGACAGCAGCGTATCGACTGAAAAAGTTGTACCGTGGGATCGCCTTGAACGCTTCGTGTTATATATCACGCGACGAGGCGAGGAAGACACGGAGTTTCGGTCTTTAGTCCGTGCAGTTTTGATTTGCCACTGAGAACGACAAGCAGCTGGGAGGTTGGTGCTCGTTTTTTTTTGTTTTTTTTTTTTCTTTTAAATTTTCTTTTGTTATATATTTCATCTTTTATTTTAATGTCAGTTGTCTGTGTGAAAACTGTGCGTCCGTGTTTGCCAGGTAAATTATTGGTGGAAATATTGTTTTCTGTCTGTAGTCTGTATATGATAATCATTATGTACTTCTCTCAATCTGTGTCTCTGTCTGTCTGTCTGTCTGTCTGTTTCTCTGTCTCTGTTTCTTCTGTCTCTCTTCTCTCTCATCTCTTCTTCTCTCTCTCTCTCTCTCTCTCTCTCTCTCTCTCTCTCTCTCTCTCTCTCTGTCCGTCGGCCTCTCGTCTCTCTCTCTCTCTCTCTCTCTCTCTCTCTCTCTCTCTCTCTCTCTCTCTCCGTCTGTCTCTCGTCTTCTTTCTTGCCCCCCCCCCCCCCCCCCGCCCCCCCCTCTCCCTCTCTGCTTTTATTTCTGTCTGTGTCTCTCCATCGGTGACCCTAAAGAAATCTGATAAGCAACAGAAAAAAAGTGCAGTACTAACTAAAGAATCCTAGGGTTCAGAGGGAGACACATTCAAACAAAACTCCCATCGTTCATAGAAAAATGGCATGATTAATCAAAACAAAAAAAAAAAAGAAAAAAAAGCAGGAAACAAAACTAAACAAAATAGGAAAGAGAGAAAGAAAGAGAAAGGAAAGAAAGAAAAAATGATACAAAAAAAGAAAGAAAAAGAAATGATAAGAAAGAAACAGAGAAAAAAAAAGAGAGAGAGAGAGAGAGAGAGAGAGAGAGAGAGAGAGAGAGAGAGAGAGAGAGAGAGAGAGAGAGAGAACGCAATTTCATTTAACCAGGGTGTACATGTTTTTTTTTTTCCACCCAGCCCTGGCGGAGACATACATACATACATACAGACATACAGACAGACAGACAGACAGACAGGCAGACAGACAGACAGACAGACAGACAAAGCAGATTCAAAACTGAATAATGTGACTGCACAGCTGTGTGCAAGGCCACGCTAAGATAGGCCCTTGTTGAACCAACGCTGTCGGGGGAAGAAACGCTTCTAAGCGTGCGTGAAACTGGTGACCGCCAAGTCAGAGGTGACCGGAGGACCTTAAACAGCAATTTCACAGAGGCAAAAGCAACTGGGAGAAGAACGAAACTTACGCAGCAAGCTAACGGCGCAGAGAACGCAGGACAGTAGCTTGGAGAGCACCTTGTAAACTTGGAGAACGTGCTTCTTAATTCAGTCAACATCTTATTAACTCAGAGAAGACCTTTGTCAATTTTAGAGAGTGTTACTTTACACAACAATTTAGGGAGCACTTTACACACACATTTTAGAGAGCAATCACACAGCAGCTTGACAACTTGGAGAACAACTTAAGAACTTGGAGAGAAAAGAAGACAGCAGTTTGGAGAGCCGTTGTAGAAAATCAGGCTTTAACAACATAGTAAACGTCTAAGCAACGGAGCAATTTACAGATCACGCTGGCATCTCGGAGAGCTGTTTACAGAGGACTTTAGACAGTCACTTGCTCATCTAGAGAGCAGCTAAGACAACATCTTAGGGAGCAATGTAACAAATCAGGCGACAGCTTGGAAAGCAATACCATTTAGAAAAAAAAAAATAGACAACTGTCTAACAGCCTTGACATAGACCAGAATTCAGTCGCGTGGAAAATCAGACGAGTTAACAACTCGTTAGCCTCGACAGAAGCTTAATTTGATTATACAGTAATTTAGATAGTAACTTAGAGAGCTGTTTGGATTGGAAGTTAGACGGGCAATGTAAACGATACCTCAGCGTTAACATTTGACGTAAGAACGTTGATTTAACAATTTACAGAGAGGGTTAGACAGTACCTCATCGACCCAGAACATAGAAAATAGCCTGCAGACAGTTTTGAAAACAACTTTTACTGTAACTTAGGATGATCTATGCAAGATTACACTCCCATGTTGCGTCGAATGTAAGAAGAGAAGTGACTGGTCGTTCTTCGTTTTCATTGTCCTGAATATTGTTTCTCTTGCCTGAAGAAGACCTAAGAGGTCGAAACGCGTCGTGCGTTGTCTTGTAGCTTGATTGTTCTTGTTTTTGGCGGACTCACTAAGAATAGTTCTTGAAATTAGTAACTGAGGAAATTAAACAGAACCACAGAGAACAACTAAGAGCAGATTCATATTTTGTCAAGCACTCCTACCTCAGGGTCTAAGTGTGTGAATATGTGGATACAAATGTCCGAACTCGCCCGTTTTCATTTTCCTGTGCTGCCCTCCTTCCTCTTCCCCCGTGCTTCTTCCCCCCCCCCACCTCCCCTCCAACACTGTCTCTCCCTCCCTCTGTCTAGAGAGAAAGATAAATGTCGCTCATTGCCCGGCCGACCGCAAAGAGCCATATCAGGGCTGTCAGCTCCTTGAAGTCAGCTGTCAAAACGGGTTTCACACACGCACGCACGCACGCGCGCACACACACACACACACACACACACACACACACACACCTCATTGAAACACATTTTCTACACACACACAACACACACCCACACACCGGAATTTCGTTAAAATCTTTCATTCGTAAAAACTCAGATTCGATGAACAATGTTCACATCTTTCAGAAGTTCATAAATCACATCAGGCGGGACATTTCTGAACAGGGATTTCATGGATTTTTTCTGTAAAATGTTTCTGCCTGACGTCCAATTAGTCCCAACACTCTGTAGGAACATGTTTCATTATACGAGTTGTACATCATCATCACACGGAACGCACCACGGAGCTTCTTCACCTTTTATAAGATAAGAATGGGTGTAAAAGGAGTGGCCTGTGTGCCAACGGCACAGGACTGTTTCTTCTCTACCGCCGCCCCTGGAACATCGTAGAAGCTCAACAGGGACCGGGGCCGCTACACCTTGCCCCGGTGTACGCTTCACTGATTCGGTCACGTGACCTGGGTACGTCCCATGGTCGCGTGATCTGAATCGAGTTCACTCAGTCAGCAACAGCATCGCTGAAGAAGATGGCCGGATGGCTGTCGAAAGCTACAAGTGAGTACTGCAATTTCTTTTGTTGGGAGAGTAGGTCTAATTCTAGGCAGCAATATGGTAGAAGCTGTTTTAGATTTGGAGATTTAGAAGAGTTTCGTCGGAGAGTTCAGTCCATTCCTCCTGCCAGAGGTCGCTGACATCAGCCTGAGCTTTGGCTTTCAGTCTCTCTCTTCTTCTTTTCTTATACATTTTTTTTTCATTTCTTTCCTCATTCTGTCTTCCATTCCACAATTCCTTCTTTCTCTCTTCTCCATTCTTTCATCAACATGATCTTTCTCTTTGCTGTACATTTCCGGATGCAAACTACCACATATTTTTTTTGTGTGTTATTAATCATATTTGTACATGTTTGACAATATTGTAGTAGGATAAGATAAGATAATGTTGCTTATAGCCCAGCCGACCGCAAAGGGCCACATCAGGACTGTCACCACGTTAAAATCAATTCACCAGTCATTTAAAAAAAAAACAAACAAACAAACTTTCACACATCTCTTTAAATGATATCTTCTAGAAACGCACCAGAAACTTCGTTAAAAATCTTTCTTCCGTAAAATCTTAAATCAGATGAAAAATGTTAATCTCTCTCAAAAACCCAAAGATCACGTCAGGTGGGACATCTCTGAACAGGATTTTCATGGAATCTGCTGTAAAATGTTTGTGTCTCACATCGTGCAAATAATCCGTGAAACATATAAGAAATGAGTTATCTTTTTTTTTCGGTTTGAATGGATTTGAGTGTGAGTTCAATGTATGCTGAGGTAAGGTTGTTTTCTTTTTGTTGGATATACACACACATACCCAAACAAACAAAAATCACTAAGCACAATCCTCCGAGTTCTTACAAACTACAAGCACATACAGGCAACCAAAACACACCACTCTCACCACCACACCCCCCCCTCCCCTCCCCTCCCCACCCACCCACACCCCCACTTTCTCTCTTCTTCTGATTTAACGATACTTAAACAATATACATATACATTTTTATACTGAAGTAGTTTTCTCCGTGTGGTACCATGCGATAGCTGTTGTATATTATGACACATAACATATGTTCACTGCGATCATCCTTCAAAATACAGATTTATATAGACTTGAGCATTTCCTAGCTGAGTGTACACACCAGCGCCGAAATCCTGTCCATCTATGTCTTCATATTTCTTTAACAATCAAAAGAAAGTTGATTACAGTCTTCCTCTTTTTTGACAACACGTCAGTTCACGCAAGAAAATGGCAGGTCACACGATGTATTTGATCTGATAAACGCCATAGACAGAAGACACGGTGGCAAGTGCGCGTGTGTGGGAGAAACATAACCACGCACACCATGAGTTACATATTGCGGAGCAGCAGCTTTGAAAGCCCATGATTACGGTTTTCACCCCCAAGACAGTCGTTATCATAAGAACAATGATAAGAACTGTTCTACCTTGATTATCATTGACAGAATTGTAATCATTGTATCAAAACAATCATTTCTCACACGACAGCATTTTCAGCGGTTTCGACGCAACTGAGGTATTACGGAAAAAACTGCATTTCAGCCCTCATATTCTGTACGCAATGAATAAACGGTTTATTATGAGTTTTTTTTTTCTTTACTTTCGGTTTCTTTCCAAAGTAGTCGCCATTCTTCCAAGGTAAACTTTCCGTGAGTCATAAGACACCAAAGGCACACCAACACAACACCAAAGATACCAAAGCGAGTAAACGTTAACTCACGAAAACTCTTACCTCTGATCTTGTTCTGTGCATGTGTGGAGGGAAGGATTTGAGTGGGGAAAGGAAGGAAGGGAAGGAGGGGGGGGTGGGGTGGGGTGGGGTGGGGGGGGGGGGGGGCATGGGAGGAGGTAGGGAACCTCGGTTGACCTGAAGGCGTGCGACAAGTGAGAGTCGAAATCAAACTCTAGACTTTAATCGTAGCGAGAACCTATAAGTAAAGGACAAAACACAATGTATTTCGACCTCTTGGGCCTGCTGGCGCTTCACTCAGTCGTTTCCCATGTCATCCAGTCAGTATCGTTCAATATCGTTCACTCAGTTTTCTTACTTCCTTCATTCTTTCCAATCTCAAGCAGGGTGCATGCTATGTGTAACGTGTCATCCATACCAATGGCCAAACTGGTCTTCGCTTCCGAAAGTTGGTGATGGGATTTGACGTGTGTGCAAGATGTTATGCATACGTTCACACACGGAACCTCGGTTTACAGTCTCATTCGAAGGACTGTGTGGGAAAAGGACTCAGAACCAATGTTAAGTCCAAGGGGAAAATCCCCCTGTACCGAAACGACCCGGTGGAGATTTGAACCCGCCACCCCAGGATCACGAGTCCGGTGCTCTACCAACTGAGCTATTCCGGCCCCCCAATCTAGAGCGGCTGTCCAGCAAATAGGTTTGGTCTTCAACCACACCACAGGGGCGTGCATTTCCTGTCTTCTCTCGGAGTGGTCGTCTTCCTCCCCCTTTCTATCTGCAGGTCACCAGCACTGACGCCAAGTTTGCTGAGATCACGTCTGTGTTCCAAGTCTTTAACGTTTATGGTGTATAGTTCTCGTCGGTAGTTTTCTGCGATTTTGGCGTAAAAGTAGTGTGTGTGTGTGTGTGTGTGTGTGTGTGTGTGTGTGTGTGTGTGTGTGTGTGTGTGTGTGTGTGTGTTGTGTGTGTGTGTGTGTGTGTGTGTGTGTGTGTGTGTGTGTGTGTGTGTGTGTTCTGAGTTCAGATGCGTGAACGCGTGCAGGACTGTACTGTTAGAGAGCCGAAGCGCTGAAGCACGATGAAAATGTCCCATTATGTAGATAATGACCCATGCGCGGGCTGATTAATAGTTGAGGTTTCTAATAACGACTCTCTACATCATTGTCACCTTCTGTCTGAAAGGAGTTCCCTAAATGTCCATGGTTGATCGCCACAGCAGCCTTCCCTCCCTCCCCCCCCCCCCCCATCCCCCCCTCTCTCTCTCTCAGTCCCCGAGGCTGTTGTAGCCATGGTGCAGCAAACGTACGGTGTAATATGGCCCATTAGCACTTTTAATCGTTTACGGAATCAGTCAAACGTACAATAAGAATAAAGCAGTTAAAGTGTAGATGAGTGTACATTTAGGTGAGATGCACATCATACGTGTTTTGTACGTTTTATTTCTACCGGAAATGGTATGGACGCTAACGTAAAAGTAATGATAATAACGCACAACTCGTTCATACACACACACACACACACACACACACACACACACACACACACACACGCACGCACGCACGCACGCACGCACGCACACACTCACACATTCACACAAGGGTGACTGAAATTGTACCTTCCAAACTATGGGGAAAACAGAAAAATCACCAGCCAGAGAGGCACGAGACTGTATAAAACACTGTTCTCCTCTTCATCCAGCCAAAGGATTCTGACTGATACCACTGGGCCATACGGAAAAGGAATGGGGAACCCACACACCAACAATCCCAGATCCAGCCAGTAGCTACAGGAAACCCGGCCCCCAAACTATTCTTCGCCATTGTCTCCAGTACAAGAGGTTTTGAGAGGACACCTCTTCTGCTTCTTTCTTTGAGTGTCCACCTTCATCGAGTTGAAGATTCTGACACTTTTGTGTGTATGACCGTTTTTTTTTTTTTTTTTATCCCGCCATCAAGGCAGCCATACTCCAACTTCAGGGAAGGTGTATGCTATGTGTAACGTGTCATCCATACCAACGGCCAAACTGGCCTTCTCTTCCGAAAGTTGGTGATGGGATTTGACGTGCGTGCAAGATGTTGTGCGCGCGCGTTCACACACGGAACCTCGGTTTATAGTCTCATTCGAAAGACTGTATGGAGAATGGAGTCAGAACCAATGTTAACTCCGAGGGAAAAATCCCCCTGTACCGAAATTCGAACCTGTAACCTCAGGATCACGAGTCCGGCGCTCTACCAACTGAGCTATTCCGGCCCCCTGACTACGATGCGGGGGGTGAAAAATCTCTCAAATCATTCAAAAAGAAGGACCACAACTCTAAAAGATTATGACGGGTATGGCTGGAAATAAAAAGTGCCAGCTAGATCTGCTCGACGAAGATTAAAAGCTAATAACACAAGTCTTACAGAAATTAAAATGAAATGAGGCAGGGAACAGTAAATAATAAACAAG
>JADBJO010004999.1:92500-100000 GCA_016801955.1 Conus betulinus
GGGTCTCCATGGACCCTTGTTGTCTTCTGAAGGAATAAACCTTTTGCCGTACATCGTGGGTCTCCATGGACCCTTGCTGTCTTCTGAAGGAATAAACCTTTGCCGTACATCGTGGGTCTCCTCGGACGCTTGTCTTCTGAAGGAATAATGTTAATGGTGCCTGGGAACAGACGGTTAAGGACGTCACGGCAAGAGAGCTTATAGGGAAAATGCATTGTGTGCAAAACGCAGGCAGGCTATAGCGACAATAAACTGCAGGTCTAATCATCATGATGATAACGATAGAAATAAAGAGAGCAATGAACATTGATGGACGTGGGAAGCTACAGGATTCCTAGGCGCTGTGTATTTATGCAACGTATTAATGAAACAAAACAAAACAACAAACCGAAGGGGGAGGGGGGGGGTGTTGGCATTTGTCCAGTGTCGGCCATAAATAGGCTAATAAATTTGCTAAGCCCACACAAACACCATGTGGTTCATTCACTTGGCAGCGAGAACTCCCACACACGGTCCTCCTCCACCACTCACTCAGATCTCCCCGTCCTTTCCTCCTCTACCACACACACACACACACACACACACACACACACACACACACATATACATATATACACGCACGCGCGCGCGCCCCCTACGCACACACGCACACACATACACACGCACACAGAGACCCAGAGAGAGAGAGAGAGAGAGAGAGAGAGAGAGAGAGAGATATGTATATAAGACCAAAGCACATGACCTGATCGGCTACAGCCAAGCGTTGGTTGGCCACCAGCCGGTAGTGTGGTGAGCGGACAGGGAGGAAGGCACCTGCACTGATACCCGGTAGTGTGGTGAGCGGACCGGGAGGAGGGCACCTGCTCTGATACCCGGCCGACCTTCAGGTAAGGAAGAGGCGCAGGCTAATGAAGAAGAAAAACAGATAGAGCAAGTTATCAGTGCATTAGAAAAACAAAAAAAAAAAAAAGACAGGAAAAGTGAAAATGATATCGAAGTCATTGATGAGAAGAAAGAGCAACTAAAGGAAATCAGAACAAAACGAATGGAAGGAGTTTTTATTAAGATCACGGGCCAAATGGATAGCAGAGGGAGAAAAAGTTAGTAGTTATGTTTGCAATGCTGAGAAAAGACACTACGTCAGTAAAAACATGCCCAGACTAACTGATAAACAAAATAATGTTTTTAACAAACCAAAATGACATACTTAAAGAAGTGCACAATTTTTATAAATCATTATACACTGATAATGCTGTGTGTAAAATTATGACATAGAAGGCTTAGTTGAGGATATCCTCAGTTTGAATGAAACAGAAGCAGCTAAATGAGAGGGTCTTATTACATTAGAAGAAGCTACGTATGTCTTAAAGACAATGAAAAATAATAAAAGCCCTGGTTCTTATGGTCCTCAGAGAGAAGCCCCCTTCAAGCGAGTGTTTCGGCCCTTGTCTCCTGACACTCTAGGGGGGTTGGGCCACACCCGGTTCATGACTCCGGATGTCCCTCTGCTGCCCCCTTTTTTTCCCCCCATCTTGGGACGAGCCAAGGCTGGGATTCGAACCCATGCCCCTCTGGACATGCTCATTTTCAGCCTTATGAAGTTCACTTTTGTTCCTCCTTGACCAGATCCAGCTTGAACACCTCTCTGCTGCTTCTGCCATTGCTTTCAGGGCTCTGGTTTTTTTCCCTCCCTGCAACTGAGAGCTGTTTTCATGAGGCTGTATGCAGACGTTCCTACAAACCCCCTAGCTCCAATTTCTGCAGTGAGGACTTTGACCTGATAGCCTTCTCTCCTCAGGCTGTTTGCCAGATCAGCATACTTTTCAGTCTTGTAGATTTGAGCTGCCTCCATTCTGTTCTCATATGGCACCGTGAGCTCGATCATGATCAGCTGCTTGGTTGACTGAGAGTGACTACTATGTCTGGTCTCATGCCACTCTTGCTGATGATCTCTGGGTGACTCTTCATTCTGGGAGGTCTGCAGTGCACTCCCAGTCATCTGCCCCGTCCAGCAGACTCTGCCTGCATGTTCCGAGTGGCACTGTTGTTCTTGGCCATGATTCGCTGCCTCCTGCCGTGAAGAATGTTGCGGGTGTGCTTTTGGAGTCCTGATTTTCCCTTTTGTGGTGTTGGTACTAGCCCCAGACTACTTGTACAATCTTTTTGAGCACTTGGTTGTGCCTCCATGTGTACCTTCCTTGAGCCAGGGCTACTTTACATGAGCTTAGGACATGCTCCACTGTTTGTTTTTCATGGCAGAGGGGGCATGAAGGATCGTCTGTTTTTTTTTCCCCACTTCACCAGGTTTGCATTTGAGGGCAGAAGGTCATATGCAGATCTGAGAATGAAGCTGATCCTGAGAGGGGCCATGTGCCAAATGTCATTCCAAGTGAGACTTCTTTGGAGTGCATTCTCCCACGTTGTCCATTGCCCTTGCTGGCTCTGCTGGACTGCTTTTTGAGTCTTTTTTTTTGGTCTTCTTCTTTTCTCATCTCCTGAATCATCATGTCTCTTTTGGCTTTTCCTTTGGCCTTTGACCACCATTCAGTTTTGGTCACCCCCAGTCCTTGTCTGTTGGTCTGTGTGTGTCCTGTTATTTCTCTGATCTTGAGACTTTCTTTTGCAGAATCCATCGCCTCTTGAACTTTCCATTTTCTGCCTGTCTTCAGCTGGGGCTTGATTGCTTCTACCACCTTGTCTCCTGAGTCCTCCAGCATGCTTTGAAGTCTGATCTTCCCTGCTTTGTATTCCTCCAGGATGGATTTCAGTGGTAGTTTCAGCTTTGCTTGGCGACAGTACAGCGCTATGTCAGTCAGACAGGGTGGGACACCAAGCCATTTCCTTGTGAACTTGTTGATTTTGGATTCCATTGCCTCCACTATGCTGGTGCAGATGTCGTATATCATCAGAGGCCATAGGAGCTTTGGTATCAGCATGAACTGCAGACACCAGACCTTGTGTATTTGCCAGGGAGCCCACACTGGTCAATGGTCTCCAAGCCTTCTTCCGACATCTGTTTGTTTGGTTTTTTTGCTCTTTGTGTGTCTTTCAGCGTATCATCATCATACCATCTTCCAAGGCTCTTGACTGGCTCTTCTGTAACTGTTGGAATGGCCTGGTTGGCAACACTGAAGACCACAGATTCGGCCACTTTTCCTTTCCTCAGTGAGAGACTCCGTGATTTCTTTGGCTTGAACTTCATTCTGGATGAGGCAACTATGTCATCCAGCCTCTCCAGCACATGACGTGTCTCGTCTTCTCTGGATGAAATCACTGTAGTGTCATCCATGAAGGCCTTGAGAGGGGGCATCTTGTATCCATCGCCAAGGTCTGTTTGTCTTGCGTTGCTTTGTTGCTGCTTTCAAGATGACTTCCATTGCCAACACGAACAGTATTGGGGAAATTGCACAGCCCATTGCAATGCCCACTTCCAAGTTGATCCAATCTGTTGTGTACTCCTTGGTAGAGAACCGCATTGAGAAGCCATTGAAGTACTACTTCTTGAGCATGTCGCGGATGTTCTTTGGCACATGGTACATCTCAAGAGCCAACTGTATCATCATCATGGGGTACAGATCCATATGCGTTTGCCAGATCAAGCCACACTACGTCCAGGTCTCTCTTTTCTGTTTTTTGCTCTTTGGATTGCGTCCCAGATCATTGTGGCGTGTTCTACACAGCCAGCCACGCCTGGGATGCCACCTTTCTGGACTGACACATCCAAGTACTTGTTTTCCATGAGGTACTTGGTCAGCCTTGCTGCCATGACAGAGAAGAAGATTTTCCCTTCGACGTTCAGTAGTGATATTGGCCTGAACTGGCTGATGTCACTTGAGTTTTGCTCTTTGGGGATGTACACACCACCATCTGCCGTCATCCACTGGGCCCGCTGATCTTCTGTTTCTCCAAGCTGATCGCGCAGCAGCCTGTGGAGCCACTCCAGCACCTTGGGACATTTCTTGTACAGCTGGTAAGGTATTCCGTTTGGCCCTGGTGATGATTTGGCTCTGGCTTTGTCGACCACCTTCTTGATTTCCGCCAACGTTGGAGGCTTGTCATTGAACTGTTCCTCAGGGTTGGTTGGCCACACCAGACCTTGAATGTCGAGTGGTGCTTTGCTCTGTGAGTCAGAGTATGTTTTCCTCAGATGCTGCTCAAGAACTCCTTTGTCCACACTTAGGGTCCCAGATTTTGGCTGCTCAAACAGAGTTCTGGCAAACTGGAAGGGGTCTCTGAGAAGCGCTCTTGTGTCTTCTTCTTCTTTTTTTGCTCTTCCTCTTCCTCGCAGATTCCGCTTTGCTGAGGGCGCTGTGTTTTGCTTTCAGGTCTTCCCAGAGTTTTTCCAAGCCTTGTTTTTCAGCTGGCAGCAGTGCGGTCTTCATTTGCTTCTTGAGGTTTTTTTTTTGGACCCTGATCTTGTCCATCTCTTCTTGGCGTCTGGATTTCTTTGGAGGTGTTTTCTCTTTGGGTAGTTTTTGCTCCATAGGCGTCTCTACATGTGGCACACAATGTCCCCATATGTGGCTAGTTTGTGTTCCAGGGTGCTTTTCCCTATCAGTGCATCGAGTCTTTGGACGATTTTTGCATCCATTTTTTCTCCCAATCTTCAGTCTCGTTTGCTCGTGGCAGCAGGTTGAGTTTCAGGCGCCTGGCATCGAGGGCCTGTGCAAATTCCTCATCCGAACCAACAGCGTGGATGTCCTTGGCACTGTGGTTTAAATCCTGGCCTTGGTCTTCCGACGTCTTATCTGCTGATGCAGTGCGCTGCTGCTCATTCAGATGAGTCTTCACACATCCCATCTTTGTTCTGTGGATCTTCATGCCACGGGTGGTAGCGAAACGCTTTCCACAGACTAAAGCGTTTGGCTTCCAAAAAGACATTTGTAGATGGATAACATTTTCTATAAAAAAGATATTAAGTCTTGCGTTATTGTTAACGGACAGGTTTCAGATTGGTTCAATATTAAAAAGGGTTGTCGACAAGGAGACCCAATTTCTCCTTATTTATTTGTGATTTGAGTTGAAATATTAGCCAACATGATTAGGGAAAACCAAGACATTCGGGGAATTAGAAAAAATGAAACTGAATATAAGTTGTCTCTGTATGCCGATGACAAGGGTTTCTACTTGCAGGCGATAGAAAATCGTTTGAAACTTGTATTGACGTTCTGTTCAGATTTGACAGCGTCTTTGGTCTTCATATAAATTTGAGTAAAACGAGCGAAGTTTGGTTAGGAACCTTAAAAAATAGTCAAAATTGCTATAGGGAGCATTTGAACATTGTTTGGAATCAAAAACATTTTCGAATACTTGGGATATGGTTCACAAATGACTTGAAAGATTGCGCAGAAATAAACTATTCAGAAAATCTGCAGATGTAAATCATTTGTTTAGAAAATGGGTAAAACGCCAGATTACACCATTAGGTAGAATAGCTATATTGAAATCCATCATCCCTTTCAAAACTCATTCATTTATGGCTGCTTTTACCAAACCCGACAGATGTTTTCTTTCAAACGTGTCAGAAAATATGCAATAAATTTGTATGGAATAAAAAACCAGCAAAATTATTTAAAAAAACAGCTTATAAAAATGTACGGATTGGAGGTATTGGTCTTCCTGAGTTAAAAACCTACGTCGCATCTCTAAAATTTGCCTGGATCCGTAGAACTAAACGATTAAACCATAAATGGAAACAAATTTTAGTCAGTAATTTTCCTCAATGGCCTCTTATGGGTAAATATGGTCCAGAAATTGTCGCAAAGTTCGCAAAATAAACCGTTCTGGGCAGACGTTCTTGAAGCTTATATACTTATTTTTTTTAGAATTACAAATGCCAACCCAAAAATTCCGCTGAGCTACTTGCAGAACCAATATCCTACAATAAACGTGTTCAAGTCGGGAAAAGATACATTGTTTGTAAAATGCTCGCGAACAAAGGTGTCTATTATATCGCTCATTTTCTTGATGATAATGGTCAGTTTCTTTCCCACAAGAACTTCAAGGAAAAAATATGATGTTAATATTGATTTTCTTACTTTTGCAGGATATAAGATGGCAAATAACTGAATTCATAAAGAAAGTTGATATTACCATTGAAAACAATAAAGCTAATATTTCTTCACTCTGTCATAAGATATTGTTTGCCACCTGCAGAGGCTCAAAGACGTATTACGATGTATTGATGATAATAAATTGAAAGCTCCATGCTGTGACAAATGGGACATGAAACTTTCACAAACTCATGACTGGGAATCGTGTTTCTTTAATGTACATAAGACAACGGATGTAAAGTTTAAGTGGTTTCAGCTAAGAATAATCCATAGATGCTTAGGAACAAATGTAATTTGAACGAAATTGGAGTAGTTGATAATGATAAATGTGGTTTCTGCGGCTTATTTAAAGATAGTATTGACCATATGTTTTGGAAATGTACTCACATTAAATGCTTTTGGAGTATGTTCACTGATTTAGTAAAAGAGAAATGTACCCATGCACAGAATATACGTTTAACAGAATCTCTTATACTTCTAGGTTTTGATGCAATAATTGCAGGTGATTTTATTTTCTACCTTATCATTCTTCTGGCAAAACAGTATGTATATAAATGTAAGTTAGAAGGCAGTCTCCCACAATTAACAGTCTTTTTGAGAGTATTGAAATATACATTTAGAATTGAAAAATATAACTCATATTTCACCATGAACCACATGGACTTTAAGACAAAATGGCTTGCATATGAGCCCCTCGTCTTTGATCATTAACTGGGCTTTTTTCAGTGTGAATGTATATATAATGCAATATATGATAACTAAGCGCTAGACTAACAAACATAATATTTCTGCTCCCTTGCTGATGACAGTCTATGACGCTCGTGTATGTTACTCAAGGTGTACGGTTTTTTTTTTTTTCTTTCAAGGTCGCTATCATTGAGACAATGTGTTCTGTGAAAATAGCATATCTTCATTTGCTGTGAACCAATCCATTCTGTCTCAATGTTTGTCTGGTTAATTGTCAGTGTGTCTGCTTGTTTGTCCTCCTACCTGTCCTTCCTCGTGCTATTCGTTTAAACTCACTGATCTCTCTATCCTTTTTTTTAAAATTTAAAGCATGATTACACTACATAGAAAGGATTTGCCTTAGGTACAAAGCATTGTGCTATGCTGTTTATGTCATCAAGTAACCATGCTTTAGATAGATAAATGATGATATGCTGAAGGCTATATCTTTCTTTTTGTTTGTGTATATACTTACTTGTCTATGTATCTTTGTTTAGCTTGCCATATACCTAATTTCTGAATATTGATGTTGTTGCATATTTCAGTTTCTGTACTAACAATAAAAGAAAATAAAAAGTTAAAAAAAAAAAAAGAGGCGCAGACAGCGACAGACAGACACCAACATGCACACACTCTCCGTTAAGTCTTCTTCTTTTTCTCTTTTTCTTTTTCAGTGTGTGTGTGTGTGTGTGTGTGTGTGTGTGTGCGCGCGCGCGCGCGT
>JADBJO010004999.1:107500-115000 GCA_016801955.1 Conus betulinus
GGGCTTTTCTTTCTCTTTCCTCTCTTTCTTGATTTCATTTTTCTATTCTTTCTTCTATTCTTAGTGTCTTTCCTCTCTCTCTTTTTCTTTTTTTAGTTATTCCATTGTTTCTTCTCCTTCTAGCGTTTCTTTTCTTTCCCTACTTCTCTCTCTCTCCCCCCCCCCCCCTCCCCCCATACTTTTCTGTTTCTTCCTATTTCTTCTCTGACTCGCTGATTTTTTTTCTTTGAAAAAAGATGTCCGACCGTTCTGAGCCCTTGAGCCCGCACTCTGGGGATCGGGTGATGGTTTTTCTGCACTATATGCCATACTACAACACAGTCTTTTCCTGCAGTTGTAAGTTTTGTCTCCTTAGAAAGTAAATAACCTACATACGGCCCAGCTTCAAATAACATCTCTGACAGACGTCGAATGCTTTACGTAAAATTTGGAAGCAACTTCCTTAACAATTCGATATAGTGTATATTTCATCACTTTAAAGTTTATCACTTGATTTAAGGTATTGAGACTTCGCATCATCTGAACCGTTTCCCTAAAAAAAACGTAGACAATATCTACAGAGACCAGACACCCTGTCCCCCCCCCCCCCCCTTACCTCCCCCCCCCCCCCCAACCAAAGGCAAAACTCAGATCTCGCTTCCCTCGCAGTCATTGGGCAGTCTCACAACGTTCATTAATTTTCTCTAGAACACACTGATGCCACCTGGAATTGCCGCATAACAACAATCCTTGATGCGTATGTGTCCTGATTTATACCCGAAACCTGCGCCGTAGCTGACGCACTCATTCTTCGATAGGTCGGATCAAGTGTTCTGTGGCGAAGCTTCTCCCGTAGCTTAAGACTTAGAAGTCCTACCCTGTGACTACAGGGGGGATGTTTGTTCACAGGGGTGTCCTTCTCCAGGGCTAAGAGCTGATAGCGCGGCTCTTGATCGCATGATGCTCTTGTCATATCTTCTTCTTCGGCGTACGCAGGTTGATACTCCTGCGGACACTCCTATATGGACAGGTAAGGATCAATCCCATGTACCCAACAAAGGGAGTGGAGTTTGTGCGTATGACCGTTTTTTTTTATCCCGCCATTAAGGCAGCCGTACTCCATCTTCGGGGAAGGTGCATGTTATGTGTTACATGTCATCCATACCAACGGCCACACTGGCCCTCTCTTCCGAAAGTTGGTGATGGGATTTTTACGTGTGTGCAAGATGTGATGCGTGCGTTCACACACGGAACCTCGGTTTATAGTCTCATTCGAAGGACTGTATGGGAAATGGAGTCAGAACTAATATTAACTCCGAGGAAAAAATCCCCCTGTACCGAAACGGCCCGGCGGAGACTCTTGTCATATGACACAGGTGGTACACAGCTTTGGGGCAGCCATCTTGACCTTGAGAAGACTGTGGAATTCATCGTGGCGACGGGGTTGAAGATCTGACGCCAGCAATAAAATCAACCAAAGAAGAAGAAGAAGAAGGGTAGCAGCCTTTCAGATGCAAACGTTGCATCCACACAGAATTTCAGGCGGAAACTTTCCTTCGCTTTCACTGCCGCAGTCGCAAACACGACGACTTGAACTTAGGATCGAAAGTCGGAGCGCTCTGTGCAGGTGATTCATAGTGGAAAGAGCCTGTTTCGGTCCCTCATCCCATCCCCCCCCCACCCCCCTACCACCCCCCACCCCCTACCCCCACCCCTCGTCCCCTAATCCCAATGACACGTCAAGGAATCAAACTTCTGTTCGTTGATGACCACGCGGTTGGTGGATGTGGACAAACGGGCTAAAGTGCACGACAAGAGCTGGAGGTCATCTATCTGATTTAGCCACAGAGAAAATTGACTGTGGCACCAAGTCTGGAGACTTTATTTCCAGAACAGGACTCATAAATCAGTCTGTACATGACGACCACTGTGGTTCCAAATGAAGACATTTCCATGAAACACACACTCACACAGACACACAGACGCACACACACACACACGCACGCACACACACACACACACGCACGCACGCACGCACGCACGCACTCACGCGCGCGCGCGCGCGCACACACACACACACACACACACACACGACAAGAAAAAAACAAAACAAAACAAAAAAAATTAACAAAACCGCTATTACTTATTCTATGATCTCTGAGATCGAAGTTCCACAAATATGGCAAAGTAATGCCTCATGGAACACATCTAAAGCAGAACAGATCTGAACCAACGAACGATGATGATCAAACTCGACCTGTTTGTGCTGAGAACGTTCAGAACAAAGTCTACACGTGGACGTGTTGGATCACTGTATATATTGCAGGATGCTGTTCTATACACACACACACACACACACACAAATATATCACAAATAGTATCAAGACGCCCCTCGAAATTCCAAAAATGCTCAACCACTTGGGGAGCAACATCTGTTAAAATTGGTTATTAAAATGAAGAGGTAAAAATCTCTACAAATTTGTTTCGAGCTATTGCTCTCGTCAGGATGTTTTGGGGGGCGCGCTGTCGCTGCTATATAGCGTATTTCTTTTTTTTTAATCTTTAAGTCTCCATCTGACAACGAAAAAGAAACATATATAGGGATTACTGAAAATCACTTTAAAACTAGCTATGCAAACTACAACAGTCATTCAACAAAGAAAAATACAAAAAACAAACAGAACTGAGTAAATACATATGGAAATGCATATGGAGACTTAAAGAAAAAACATAAACTACAGCATATCATGTTAAATAGTATGGTAAAAGGAAGTTTTAAAATCATCAACAGATCTGTGCCGGTGTTATATGGCCTAATGTCACTGTTTGCACGTGCGGATTGGCTGCACGTGTTGTTCGGTTTTTCAGGTTTTTTTACAGTTCAGGGTGCGTTTGCTGACAACGATTTCCATTTGTGCCTGCAGTTGTTTTACTATTTCTACTTTAGTATTTAGGGTTGCTAAGTATGGTTTGCATAGTATTAACCATTTTTTCTGTTGAACATAGGTTGCATCTTTTTGAAATGTTATTGTATGGTGATGCCCTTTTTATGATTTTCCAGGATATGTTATAGTTTATTTTTTTGTCTTTAAGTCTCCAAATATATTTGCTCAGTTCTGTTTGGTTTTTTTGTATTTTACTTTGTTGAATGACTGTTTATGGTTTGCATATCTGGTTTTGAAGTGATTTTCAGTGATCCCTATGTATGTTTCTTTTTTCATTTTCTGATGTCACAGTGGCTTGGTATACAATGTTTTTATAGAGGCATTTGTTGCTTAAGGGACACTGTTTTTTTTGTAGTACAATTGCAGGATTTCCTTTCTTCACCCTTCTTTGCTGTGTTGCTTTTCATTTTGTTGGATGAATCAATTATATTTTTAAGGTTAGGCATGCATGAATATGATAGTTTGATGGTGTTCTTGTTGAATATTTTGGACAATTTGTGTTCTTTTGGGAAGGATGCTGTCAAAATTTTTAAAAAATTCTTTCCCTACGTTTTTTTTTTTACTCGTCCATCATATGGAGGGTTGTACCATGTGATTTTCCTTTTCCTGCTTTTTTTTGTTTTTGTTCATGTTGTTATCTGGGTTGTATTGTAGTTTGTAGCTGTAACCACTTTTTTGCAATGCCTCTTGGTATTCTGCTGCTGCGTTGTTGAATACTCTTTCATTATGTGACAGATTAGATAATCTCTTGTTTATGCCATTGGGTATGGTTTTTAGTATAGATGGTGGGTGGTTGCTATTGATGTTTACATAAATGGGAGTGTCATTAGGTTTTTTCTTGTATGGTTTATATATGTAGTTGTTGAGGTCAAGTGTTATGTCTAAGTAGTTCACTACCTTTTTGTTTGCTTCGATGGTGAGATAAAAAGATTTCCAAAATTTTCGGCTTTACTGCCTTCCTCAGTGGTGGTGAGTCAACTGGCCGGCGAGAGTCACACAACATTTATCCATGCATAAAAAGAAAGTGAATAAAATTCACTATCTTAAAACAAGAAGCTAAAAAGGATTTCACGTACAGGCAATCGTTCAAATGGAAGGGGAGCAAAGGGACGTTGTAATGTAAGGAAGAGGGGCTGAGTGACAGTGTGTAAAAACGTGCGCGCGTCACGCACATACGGGAGTGTGGGCATAAATGAGAGTGTGTTGGTGTGTGAGTGAGTTTGTGTGTGTGTGAGTGTATGTGTCAGTGTGTGTGTGTGTGTGTGAGTGTGTGTGTAGTGTGTGAATAGGGGGGGGGGGGGAAGGTTCGGTGGCGGGGGTGGGGGCGGGGGTGGGGGGGAAAAGGGTGGCGAAGGTAAAAGGAGTCCAGAGGCGTAGAACATGAACAGTTATTGTAGTGCGTTGAGTCCGAAAGGATGGAGAGTTTTCAATTTCTTATCCAGAATTTTTCCCTACAAATTCTATGCGTGTGGCTGTCTGAAAAAACTTTTTCTATCACCATGCATTTCATGTTGGCCAGGGTGTGGTGTTGGGCAGGTTGAAGTGTTGCGTGACTAGAGTCCCGATGTTGTTCTTGATGTGAGATCTATGCAGATAGAAACGTTTTCTGAGTTTTTTTTTGTTTCACCAATGTATTGAGAATTCTGACAAAGTTCGCAGAACATGAGATAAATGATGTTATTGGTTTGACAGTCAGTATGGTGTCTTAGAGTAAATTTTTCTTTGGTCTGGTGGCTAGTGAAACTGGTGGATTCCATGGCGTGCTCTCTACAAATGACACATTTGTTGGAACATTTGAAAAAACCATTAGGATCTTTAGGATTTAATTTGATGGGGAGGGCTGAGGGCATAAGTAAGTCTTTAAGAGAACGGCTGTTTCTTTCTCCTAGGATGGGTGGGTGAGGTATGGCCTGTTTAAGTTTGTCACTGGTGAAAACTGTCTGATATAATTCTTTAAACCATTGACGCAGAGGGGGGTTGCTAGGGTTATGAGTGACAATAACGGGGTGTTCTAGGGTTGGACAGCTTAGGTTTGTAAGTAAGAGTATCATGTCTGGGTGTCTTTTTTTTTTG
The DNA here is from genome assembly GCA_016801955.1 of Conus betulinus. Classification (NCBI taxonomy): domain Eukaryota; kingdom Metazoa; phylum Mollusca; class Gastropoda; order Neogastropoda; family Conidae; genus Conus; species Conus betulinus. The sequence continues at coordinate 112,498 of JADBJO010004999.1, forward strand.
CCTTTTCAAGAGCAGTGCTTAGAGTTTGGGGTTTGTAGCCTCTTAGTCTGAGAAATTCGAACATCTGCTCTGAGCGATTAATGAAATCTTCTCGTTTAGAACATGTACGTCTGACTCTCAAAAACTGACTGTAGGGTAAATTCCTTTTGCAGTGGGGGGGATGGCTAGACTTGTAGTGTAAATAAGCATGTGCATCAGTGAGTTTTGGTGTACAGATCTGTTTGGATAAAGCCATTCTCTAAGTATAATAGTACGTCAAGGAAAGGAAGTTGTTCAACAGAGGTATTGTGAGTGAATTTAATGGTGGGATGAACTGTATTGATATACGTCAGGAATGTTTGTAGGTCAGTCTGAGTCCCTGTCCAGAGTAGCAGTATGTCGTCTATAAACCTTTTCCAGAAGTGCTGAACAACAGGAACGGGGCTATTAGAAAGAAGCTCTGTTTCAAACCTCCCCATAAACAGATTGGCCACAGAGGGAGCCATGGGTGTCCCCATGGCTGTTCCTGAAATTTGGTGATATATATGGTTTTCAAAGATAAAGTAATTCTTTTCCAAAACATGATTCATAATTTCTAGAAGTGTATCAGTGGGAGGTATGCTGGGGTCAGCTTTTTGATTCAAATAATATTCAACTGCATTATTCAGCTCATTCTTCTGGGTATGTTGGAATAAAGTCCCACTACGTCTATTGTTACCAAAATCAGGTTGGGAAAGGGTCCATATTTTAAATTCCATTCTTCGACGGTGTTTAACAGATGAGTAGTGTCTTGGATGTAACTGGGAAGAGAAGCTACGATATCACGTAGCCAGTGGTCTACTAATGCTGAGAGTTTTTCCGTAGGGCCCCCCACCCCTGAAAACAATAGGTCTACCTGGGGGTTGCTGTAAGGACTTGTGAATCTTGGGAAGGTGATAGAATAGAGGGGTACGAACGGATTTCATGTCATAGATTGCCCATTTACAGGTGTTGGTATCGATTAAACCTGTATCTAGTAATTTATTGACAATATGATTGGAAGTTTTTTTCGCTATCTGGGTGGTAGGGTCTTGTCTACTACACAGTAATGGTCAGCATTATTTAAAAGTCTATAAGCTTCATTTATATAGTCATCTGTATTTTGCACAACGACTGTCCCACCCTTGTCTGCCATACTTATATGGATAGTTCTATTCATCACAAGCTGGCGGCGGTTCTCTCACTGCTAAACGTTCACTAAGGCCAGATTGTCAAATTTGGGTTTGAGTGTTTTGAAGTTTTTCAACACGGCTAAGTAAAGTATCACAAAAAATGTCCAGTTCTTTTTCCCTTCCTTTGGGTGGCAAGAATCCTGTAGGCTTGTAGAATTTCAGAGGGGGTTCAGAGTCTGAAGGGGCGTCGGGGTCATAGAAAAGTTCCTTCAAACGAAGTTTTTTCTGCAGCCTTCAGCCACGTCGTCACACAGTTGGCCGTGGTCCAGGGATCGAGGGGTGGGGCAGAATTTGGGACCCAAGGACAGGACACGCATCTGTTCGTCCGTCAGCTTTTCGTTGGAAAGGTTAACGACTAACTTTCTGTCTATCACTTTGTTATCATCAGACACTACCTTGTAGTTTCTCTTGAACCTTCTTGCTCCACGTGTGTTAGTCCTTTCAATTTGAGTAGCAGGAGAATCTACCAGTTTGGAATTTCTAGCGTGCAGTAAGGTTTCTAGTTTCCAATGTTTTTTTTCTTGAAGTAGAATTTTCCTTTTGGCACAGTACAGATGGTATTTGAATCGAAGAATTCCTTCGAAGGTAAAAAAATCATATTCTTTAAAAAGGTGGTAAAATATGTCGTCAAGAGATGATCTTTCTTTATCGACAAGCATCTTATAAGTGTCCCTACACGCCCTTACAATGTCCACACTGGCAGCAGTTAAGATACTATTCATTGAAGCGTGTAGGAAAGGCACTTTGGGCAAAGCATCATGGCCGAAATTGAGTCTCATACCTTTTGGAGTTACACGATGGTTCAGACAAGAAGTAAGGAAATGTACATGTGACTCGTACCTCACCAGTCTGTCCACACTTCTAGTGATGAGCACCTTGCAGTCAAGGGCTGACTCCATTGTGCTGGATCCAGTGAAGGATACGGAGAAGATCAGCAATAAACTTGAAGTGAACAGCACAACAGGAGACACACAGTGGAGGATGTGATTTCTTGCCTGGATCGTTGCCGATTCTTTGAGGTTTTTCATAATTGTTTAAAACAGAGAGTTTAAAAACCACAACAGACAAGATAAAAAGATTTCCAAAATTTTCGGCTTTACTGCCTTCCTCAGTGGTGGTGAGTCAACTGGCCGGCGAGTCACACAACATTTATCCATGCATAAAAAGAAAGTGAATAAAATTCACTATCTTAAAACAAGAAAGCTAAAAAGGATTTCACGTACAGGCAATCGTTCAAATGGAAGGGGAGCAAAGGGACGTTGTAATGTAAGGAAGAGGGGCTGAGTGACAGTGTGTAAAAAAACGTGCGCGCG